>JAVTVY010015450.1:0-69674 GCA_036873755.1 Hanleya hanleyi
AAATAATGTGATTTAAAAAGTTGTTTTGATCCTGGACAAGGGCACTGAAAACCATTAAAGAGATGTAAATGTATTTTCACACGTAAAGCTTGAAATCTACCGAACCGTTATTATTCAATCTGTTTCCTTTAGTTAAAAAATTGTAAAATTAAATCGGTGATCGTTATTTAATTTTGGAATGAAGGTGCATTAGAAGACTGTTACCAACAAGTTCTGAGCTGATCTACTTTTGATGAAAATTCCTGGTGATTTTTGATGAAAATCACTGGCGATTCTGACTTGGCCGGTGCCCATCTTAATATAGGCAGGATTTCAACTGGGGGTGGGGATTTCCAAGAGTTCAGTTCGCGTTCGATTCCTAATGCCTACTCTACTTCGTAGGTCCTGTGACGTTAGTCACACTGCTCATGTGTATAAAAGATAAACAAAAAACAAAATACGAAAAGAAAGATCCAATATATATGAATTTGTCGATACAATAGTTATATCACTAGCAAGTGTCAAATCCGATATCAAGATTCAATAATCAGCCGCAGTCCATAAAGAAATTCCGCTTCAATAATCGCAACTTATTTCGTATGACAGTTAGCCTCAATTCCAGTGTGTATGAAATAAATACAAGAAAAACAGTTTTCAATGATGTCAGCAAGACAATGATGTTATATACATAAACTCCTAATCATTGATCATTATTCTTTATCCAAATGAATTCCAAGTCGTGTCCAGAGTAGCAGTCACGCTTTGAATGCGATGTTCATTTGAACACTATGTGAAAACGCATGATATCCAAACAACCCCCAATCTTAATAAATTAATACCCTATCAATGCTCCCCAACCGTACATTTCAATTGAATTTTGTGTTCTGAGCACCCTTACAATGAATTTTTAATAGCATTATGACATCATGATCGCATCTGGACTAGTCCACTTGCAGTCGGGAGGGGAGATAGGGTCACAGTGTCCGTTTACCCTAACGTTTACACCAAAGACCATTCCATATATCTACAACGTATTATGGTGCCACAATGTCGGGACCGCGGCGCCTAAGTCGACTGAGCCAACCAAAAATTCTCTATCATTAATGTTCCCTTCAAATCACTATGAAGTGTTCTCAGGATTGGTTGTCACTCGAGTTACTGCAATCCTGTTAGATCCTTCAAGCGACATATCCAAATGGGGGAGCAGACATGATTTAATTTTAATTAGATTGAACAGCCTCAGGCGTTATAGCCAAACACAAAAATTAGCTAAAATCCAGTTGCATTTTAAGGCTGTGTTATCTTGCCGTCAGGTATTTGCGCATCCCTCTTCTGTCCATTTTTGCAAATATCAGGCCAGTCTCGGCAAACTGATATGTATATATATATGTGAATAATTGGAGCAATATACAAGAGGTGGTAAAAACTGACGTCTGTCGGCTAAAAAGCAACCATATGACTCAACCACACGCTTTTCTCGACACCTCACATTCAGACCTCAGACCAGAGAATACGGTGAACTTAGCCTTAGTATCTCAGCCGCGATGTTATTGCAGATGTTCATGTGAAGAATATGAAGTATCTACACGGCCCCTAGCACCGGCTTAAGCGGATTTAGATAGACTAGCTCGGGCGCTGTGATGACAGATCAGCTCAAACAAATAATTCGTTTGATGTTAATAGATGAGCATCGAGGCCGTCTGATGGCATAAATGTCTCAGCATGGGGTAAACATGGTAAATGCAAGAATACCCTGAAAAAACTAATAGTCCGGTAGCCAAATCACAAAAAGGGGTCTAAATAAGGTTTTCGTAGCACCCCCCGCGTAGATTTAGTGTGACCACTGTTTATGAACGAGTATCATCTGCTGGTCAGTTCTAGACCTGATGTAGGCATCTTCGGTGGTGCCTAAGGTCACAGCATGCATTTCTTCATCGCTCTCTGAACAAGACAAAATTAACTCTAAGATAGGGGTAGGGGTATTTATGAACGTATATTTTTTTTATTCTTGCACTAAACTTTCTGTAACTTCCCATACCTGACCTCTGAATAATATTCTATTAGATAACGTAATTCAAGTTACGCCTTTTACGTTTTTCACGTCATGATGACGTCATAACTTGGAGGATACATTTTTCCTCATGTTTTTACCCCTCGGCCAAAATTTGGCCGAAGGGTAGCTGTCGTCGTCATGTACGTCTGTCCGTCTGGCCGTTCGTCCGTCTGTCCGTCACACCTTTCTCGTTACCAAGATATCTTCAGAACGACTTACCCTAGGCACACCAAACTTGCAGTGCACATCCGTATGCTTGTGACCCAGAACCCTATTGAATCTGGACCTGATTGGTTAGAAACTTTGGCGGCCATCTTTAATCTACGCGAAACCATCACAGGTTTCTTGTTACCAAGATATCTTTAGAACGACTTACCCTAGGCACCCCAAACTTGCACTGCACATCCATATGCGCATGACCCAGAACCCTATTGAATCTGGACCTCATTGGTTTGAAACTTTGGCGGCCATATTTAATTTATGCGAAATCATTAATCTTAGGTACCATTTCTCTGTTCAGTGTGAAACTTGGTATAGATCATCGATGCATCAAGAAACTTCAAAGGAATGACCAAACCAGTTTCCCTGATTCGGTGAAAACCTTGGCGGCCATCTTTAATTTATGCAAAATCTTCAATGATATATATCTCTGATACCATTCAAGTGTTCTATACGAAACTTGGTATACAGCATCGATGTATCAAGAGATCTGCAATGTATAGCCACATCAGTTCCTCTGAGTGGCGGGAAGGATGGGCGGCCATCATTAATTTATGCAAAATCATTAATGATCTCTATCTCTGATACTGTTCGAGTGCTCGATGTAAAATTTGGTATATATCATCGAAGCATCAATAGACTTACGATAAATGGCGTTTCTGATTGGGCGGAACCTTGGCGGCCATCTTTAATTTATGCAAAATCTTCAATGATATATATCTTTGATACCATTTCAGTGTTCTATATGAAACTTGGTATCCAGCATCGATGTATCAAGAGACTTGCAATGAATAACCACATCGGTTCCTCTGAGTGGCGGGAAGGATGGGCGGCCATCTTTAATTTATGCGAAATCATTAATGATCTATATCTCTGATACGGTTCAAGTGCTCAATGTAAAATTTGGTATACATCATCGATGTATCAATAGACAGTTCTGGTTTTTCTGCTTGGGTGGAAACCTTGGTGGCCATCTTTAATTTATGCAAAATCTTTAATGATGTTTATCTTTGATACCATTTCAGTGTTCTATATGAAACTTGGTATACAGAATCTATGTATCAAGAGACTTGCAATGAATAACCACATCAGTTTCTCTGAGTGGTGGGAAGGATGGGCAGCCATCTTTAATTTATGCGAAATCATTAGGGATCGCTATCTCAGATAATTTTCAAATGTTCGATGTAAAATTTGGTATACATCGTCAATGCATCAACAGACTTATGTAATGAATACCGGTTTCTCTGATTGGACGGAAACGTTTGAGGCCATTTCTAATGGCAAAATTTTTCATAATCTGTATATTTGTTACTTGACTGCTTGGTGTTCCTGAAGTCTTGTTTTAAATTGAATACATTATGAATGGCTGGCGCCCAGAGCCGAGGGGTTTTCAGATGCGCAGCTTCGTATTTAGAAATGAGACTCGATTTTTTGTTTTACAGTTGCAAACACTCCTTTTGCATTCTGCCTGGTTTGTATTTGTGAAAGATAATCCTCTCTACGTTAATTCTACTCCTGGTGTAACCATCTAATATGCACTTCATGGATGCAACATAACCATGTTTAACGGCACCAGAGCATGAGAAATATGAAGCCGAAATAGGGGTAGGGGTGATTACGTTCTAATATTTTATTTGTCCCCGACCCTAACGCAATGAAATTTAACACATATTGAGTCTGTGTACGGATCATTCAGATAAAGTAATCCGATTCAGATTTTCTTCAATACTGGTGTCACTATGTCGTTATTATCACCAGGTATTTTTTTTCTGGACATTTTGTTGTAATTTTCCAACGGTGTATTGTTACTCTGTTAGCTATTGCTTGATGTGTGTATTCAAGACGACGAATGCATGGCTTACTTGGAACGGGGTGTTGACGTCTACGGTAATGAGTAAAGTCGCATGATGCCTTCTCCCAATGCTCTCTGACTAACACAAAAAAGGAATGGGGGTAGGGATGATTATGCTTCGATATCTTCTTCACACTTGGGTCTAGAGAGCTCAAGCTTTTAACACTTTGTGATTGGATACCAGCTGAGCAAAACGAGAAATCAAACTTCCAATACTTCTGGGATGAAGTCTCTGTAATGTCAGTTTTGAACTTTCGTGTATATTCTTTATAGCATATAGTCAGTGTTACTGGGCTATATATCGTCGCTCTGAAATATTTGTATCTAATACCGCCAAAGTCCGTGTTAGGGGCCGTGTGGTCATGTCATTCAATATACCCACATGAACAGACACAATAAAGGCGGGGTTGAGATAAAAGTCATCACAGGGGTCACTCTTGATTATTGTGATGTTTTTAGAAATCTGCAATCAGTATATTTGTCGGTGGGGTAATATGACTTCTTGTCAGTACGCCTGCTTCGTTTCTCACCGCCCTTTTAATGTTACGTTTAATTATGGTATGTGTTTAATATGTTTCACACATGTTAAACTCTGCTCGACTTAGGTTAAGGATTATCAACTAGCTGCTAGTGGTCAACTCTTATCCAAGAACGGCTTTACATGAATTTGCCCCTTGCATTTATTAATTAAGCTTGTGATCAATTAATAACCAAGAACAGGTTATATAAAGTTGCCGCTTGCATTTGTTAACTCCATCAGTATAATGTCGAAATTATGGACATACAGAAAGAAGATGGATTCAACTTTTCTAGTATCACCAATGTTTCGATATCTAATTAGAGAAAACCAGTTAATTTGCTAGATGAAATGAATGAATGTTACATGAAATGAAAGGAATGGATTCAGGTCAAAAAGTAATTAGGGAAGACGAAAGGCAGATCCCATCAAACTAAATTCAAATATGATGCATGAAATGAGACAAAATGCATTGAAGCAACAGAAACCCGTGCCCACCCAACGTGTTTAATCCAAAGACCTAATTCGTATAACATCCACGTCAAAGAAAAATGTGGATGGTCGAAATTGAAAATGTGTACCTCAGTTCATATAAATTAATTCGATAAATATATCTCATTCGAAAATGGATACTTGTCAGTTCTTTGGTTCCATTCTTCAAGCTGGATATACATTATGGGAACGTTCTATTGCACTGTGATGCTTAAGTGAACATTGCAATGCCTTCCTTTTGTATAAAAGGAAATTGAAGAAAAATACGAAAAGAAAGATCCATTACATATAAAATTGTCAATAAAATAGTTATATCACTAGCAAGTGTCAAATTCGATATCAATATTCAATAATCAGCCGCAGTCCATGAAGAATTTCCGCTTCAATAATCGCAATAATACGACCTATTTCGTATGAAAGTTAGCCTCAATTCCAATGTGTATGAAATAAATACAAGAAAAACAGTTTTCAATGATGTTAGCAAGACATAATGATGTGCTATGTATAAACTCCGAAATCGCTGATCATTATTCTTTATCCAAATGAATTCCAAGTCTTGTCCAGAGTATCAGTCACGCTCTGAATGCGATGTTCATTTGAACACTATCTGAAAACACATGATATCCAAATAACCCCCAATCTTAAAGATGTAATCAGCCTCAAATCTGGGCTGAAATCGATGTCTCTCAAACTCAGCGAAAGTGACATATGTTACAACAGTTACAAAATGAAACACATTTGACCACAAAAAAACTAAACTTATTTCTACCATTCACGAGAAAATAGAAGGAATTAATCTTTAAAAATAAACGGCATGGCATGCCGTTTATTTTTCCACGGCCTTGTCAACACGTATGATGCATTCTACCAACGTATGCTATGCGACATTACCGAACCGTAGGCACGAGCCATGACGTTATTCCATGGCTGCAGCTGTGCAGCATTCAGATTCGTGAGCGTCGCTACGTCACTCATACGTCACGCAGTGACGTCATTTTCCTCCCGCGTACAACACACACTCAATGGCGAGACAGAACATCCGTCGAAGCGGGCAGAGTCTCTGACAAGATATTCTTGCATTCGTTGTATACGACGATCCCACTATCATCAAATATAATACATGTGATGCTTTGGTAATCTTCCCTGCTGAAAAAAACGCACAGGGGAGAGTTTACAAAATCCATCCATTTTGAGGCTGATCTTTAATAAATTAATATCCTATCAATGCTCCCCAATCGTACATGTCGCTATATAGAATATTAAGTATTACAATTAAATTTGGTGTTCTGCGCGCCCTTACCATGAATATTTAATAGCATTATGACATCATGGTCGCATCTGGACTAGGCCACTTGCAGTCGGGGAGGGGAGATAGGGTCAAAGTGTCCGTTTACCCTAATGTTTACACCAATGACCAGTCCATATATCTACCACGTATTATGGTGCCACAATGTCGGGACCGCGGAAACATGAAAAGACAGCCCGCCAGCGCGGCGTCTAAGTCGACTGAGCCAACCAAAAATTCTCTATCATTAATGTTCACTTCAAAGCAATATGAAGTGTTCTCAGGATTGGTTGTCACTCGAGTTACTGCAAACCTGTTAGACCCTTCAAGCGACATATCCAAATGGGAGAGCAGACACGATTTAATTTTAATTAGATTGCACAGCCTCAGCCAAAATAGCCAAAAAACAAAAATTAGCTAAAATCCAGTTGCATTGTAAGGCTGTGTTACCTTGCCGTCAGGTATTTGCGCATCCCTCTTCTGTCCATTTTTGCAAATATCAGGCCAGTCTCGGCAAACTGAAATATATATATATATATATGTGATTAATTGGAGCGATATACAAGAGATGGTACAAACTGACGTCTGGCGGCTAAAAAAAACATATGACTCAACCACAAGCTTTTCTCGACACCTCACATTCAGACCTCAGACCCGAGAATACGGTGGACTTATTAACTCAACCGCGCTGTTATTGCAGCTGTTCGTGTGGAAAATACGACGGCCCCTAGCATCGGCTTAAGCGGATTTAGATACACTAGCTCGGGCGATGAGATGACAGATCAGCTCAATCAAATAACTCGTTTGATGTTAATAGATGAGCATCGAGGACGTCTGATGGGGTAAATGTCTCAGCATGGGGTAAACATGGTGAATGGAAGAATACCTTGAAAAACTAACCTGTAATGCCCGACGTCGTACGGATTAAATTTCCCGCCAAAATAATAAACCTACACATATTTGTCGAATGACAAATAGATTTGTCGAATGACAAATAGAATGACTCTCTAGATTTGTATCTAATGCCGCTTATGCCGGTGCTAGGGGCCGTGTGGTCATATCGTTCAAGTTGCGGCATGAAAAGGTACAATAAAAGCGTACCTGAGATACAACACATATCACGAATCGTGAAATTCTTGGTATGTGCTTTAGAATAGGTTAACCGGAAGACTATACTGTGAAGTCATGTGGCTCTGTCAGTATGTCGGCACCTCTTCCCACTTCCCTTATATGTGTTGTTATGTACAGGGGCGGGCCTCGGAGACTAACAGTCCACCAGCAGATAGCTACCATATATAGGTAATACATTGGAGCGATATGCAGAAAGGTGGGGAAAATTGACGTCCGGCAACTAAAAGGCCACCATATGACTCGGCTTCCCTCGGCACCTCACATTCAGACCTAAGAATGAGGTGGATTCTCGAACGTAGCCTAAGTATCTCGGTCGCGCTTTTATTGCAGCTGTTCATATGGAGACTATGCAGTATCCTCACGGCCCCTTACCATCTTAGTTTACCGAGATGTCAGACCATCCCAACACGGGGATTGCAAACAAGATTGAGCAAACAGACAATCTCCAGCAATGAAGTCGTTTCTTATTCATTACAATTAATGGTTCCTCCCAATCCCTTGCTGTGATTGTATTAAAGTTACGTATACCCATGCAAAATTCATCATAATCCAAGTTTTCACAATATAACCCTGAGTGGACAAAAGACAAGAGGAATTCCAACCATCCCTGATTTTTGTGAGACATTCTCAATCAGATTTTGTTTTTCTGTCTTATTTCAGGCCAGATTATTAGTTTGTCACCCACAAAATCATATTAATTTACTTCTGTACGACACTTGGTTGAAATGAAACCTTTTGAAACACTATCCAGATATATAAGCATAACATTTTATAGAAATGAAGAAAGAAAAAACAGAACAAGGCGCGATAATCAGACACAAATAATGGAAAAATGCAATTTCTATATTCATGACGTCACAGCGACGAAACTAAAGAAGTTACAGGAAGTCTGATTACTCTATCTTTCAGGTCGATATCCAAAAGCAATGTGTGAAGCATTTCAGTATGATAAACCGCGAACAAAAGAAAATATGGGAGGGTAATCTCCCCTACCCCCATTTGGATTTAATAGTGTCATGACCAGATAACATCTATATGAATCCATGCCGAGGTCAAACGAGACTTAGTTGAAAGAGGTAGCTGGTCTAGAATTAAACGGGAGACATATATCTTTCACGATTATATGTTAAATATCCCCAAGAATGGATTACTGCGAAAGAAACAGAGAAAATCGGAGAAAATATTCCCAAAACTCATGAGACAAAGGCTTCTCGAGCTTATGACGTGGCTATAGTAGCTAGAGGAATTTAGACTGTTTTATCTGAAAGGTCATTATTCGGAGGTAAATTTGTGTAAGTTTCAGATCGCGAAGCGCAGGGGCAATACAAATATGAAAGCTGAATTACCCCTACCCTCATTCCGGTTTTAAATTTTTCAAAACCAGTCAGCATCAAACAATTGCATGTAGCAACCTTAGGCACCACCGTAGATATCTACATCAGGTATTTAATTGACCAGGAGGTGTTGATCTTCATGAGAAAGAAGCCAAACAAAATCTACGCGGGGGGTGCTACGGAATGACATGTTCTCGCGAGTGGCTACCGGACTATAACCTGTAATGCCCGACGTCGTACGGCTTAAATTTCCCACCAAAATAATAAACCTACACATATTTGTCGACTGACATGTACAGGGGGCGGGCCTCGAAAACTAACAGTCCACCAGCAGATACCTACCATATACATTGGAGCGATATGCAGAAAGGTGGGGAAAATTGACAACTGAAAGGCCACCATATGACTCGGCTTCCCTCGGCACATCACATTCAGACCCAATAATGAGGTGGATTCTCGAACGTACTCTCTAAAAAATGTTGAGTGAAATTTCACTCAAGTAAGAGTGGAAATGCATCCCACTCAATACTTGAGTGAGATTTTCACTCAACTTGAGCTGCTTTTCACTCAACTTGAGTTAAATGCACTCAACTTGAGTGACGTTCACTCAAGCTAAAGAGTGGAAATTCATCCCACTCAAGTAGAGTGAACCCGAATGGTTTTAACTCAAGTTGAGTGAAAAGTAACTCAAGTTTGAGTGAACAGGTACATTTCACTTAAACTTGAGTGGAACAGTTCACTCAAGTTTTTTAAAGAGTAGCCTAAGTATCTCGGCCGCGCTTTTATTGCAGCTGTTCATGTGGAGACTATGAAGTATCCTCACGGCCACTATACCATCTTAGTTTACCGAGATATCACACCATCCCAACACGGTCCCCATTTCGATTCTACCCATATTTCATTGCAAACAAGATTGAGAAAACAGACAATCTCCAGCAGTAAAGTCATTTCTCATTCATTACAATTAATGTTTCCTCCCAATCCCTTGCTGTGATTGTATTAAAGTTACGTATACCCATGCAAAATTCATTATAATCCAAGTTTTCACAATATAACCTTGAGTGGACAAGAGAAATGAGGAATTCCAACTAAACCCGATTTTTGTGGGATACTCTCAATCAGATTTAGTTTTTCTGTCTTATTTCAGGCCAGATTATTAGTTTGTCACACACAAAATCATATTAATTTACTTCTGTGCGACACTTAGTTCAAATGAAAACTTTTGAAACACTATCCAGATATAAGCGTAACATTTCATAGAAATAAAGAAAGAAAAAAACAGAACAAGGCGCGATAATCCGACACAAATAAAGGAAAAATACAATTTCTGGATTCATGACGTCATAGCGACGAAACTGAAGCAGTTACCGGAAGTCTGATTACTCTATCTTTCAGGTCGATATCCAAAAGCAATGCGTGGAGCATTTCAGTATGATAAACCGCGAACTAAAGAAAATATGGGAGGGTAATCTCCCCTATCCCCATTTGACTTTAATGGTGTCATGACCGGATAATATCAATATGAATCCATGCTGAGGTCAAACGGGACTTAGTAGAAAGACGTATCTGGTCTAGAATTAAACGGGAGACATATATCTTTCAAGATAATATGTCAAGTATCATCTAAAATGGATTACTGCGAAAGAACAGAGAAAATCGGAGAAAATATTTCCCAAAACTCATGAGACAAAGGCTTCTCGAGCTTATGACGTCACTGACGTAGCAATATTAGCTATAGGAATTTGGACTGTTTTATCTGAAAGGTCATTATTCGGAGGTAAAATTGTTTAAGTTTCAGATCGCGAAGCGGAGGGGTAATAAAAATATGAAGGCTGAATTACCCCTACCCTCATTCCGGTTTTAAATTTTTCAAAACCAGTCAGCATCAAACAAGTGCATGTAGCAACATTAGGCACCACCGTAGATATCTACATCAGGTATTTAATTGACCGGGAGATGTTGATCTTCATGAAAAATAAGTCAAACAAAATCTACGCGGGGGGTGCTACGGAATGACATGTTCTCGCGAGAGGCTCCCGGACTATGTAGGTAGATGGCGCGCTATTGAATATACCCACATTTTAAAAGTAGAAAGATGCAATCCAATGGTTCTTGTATTTCCTATTTTTTTCAGCATACGGCTATATTTTTTCACCACCACATCCTACCTCATCTGAAAGAAGAGAGTCCAAGCTTTCAAATGATATATAGTTTGCCTCTGTGTACGGGGGGCTGCATTTTATTCCCCAAAACAGGGTCCCGGCCGCTCGTCTACTTGCCTTTAAGGACACACTCGGCTGTGATTGCCGTACTGTATGTGTGCATCAGACTAGGTTCTTCAAAGTTGCAGTAGACACATTTAAGCGATGCTAATAACACAATTTTGCTGTCGAGAACTTCAACCAGTGACATGTATACGGTACTTCCACCAATATGATCGTTGACGTATTTGATTTGACTGTTGGCCTCCACGAGGACCAAAGGCACAAATTGAGAAAAATTATCACATTTTGCAGGCCAATGTCGTAGTATGCGTCAGTGTGTCAAATTGATAGCAAGGAGCATATCAGTGCCAAATTGGAGTCGCGGCGTTGATCTCTACTCGGTTAATCCACTCTGAAGAACAAACAGTTGGGCATATGGGAAGCTTGTATGAAGCAACAAAACCTGATTATCTGGGGAATTCATTGTATCGAACAACAAGTAGAGCATGAAGAAATCATGTGACAAACCACATTGACAAGCATTGATTTTTTATTTTTTTTTCTAAAATAAAACAAAGTCAGTCGACATCCTTGTCTCGCAAATGTATTCTGTTCTTTAATTTGCTCGGAATAATTCAGATTTTGTAAGGCAATTCATCTGCCTTCTAACGAAATGCGAGATTAATTCGTCCATCGATGATCTAATCCTCCCAGAATAAACTGTTCATTCGACTAATTGTTCTCAGCGTTTTTGCCACAATACGCGGCATATAAAAAAGTGTTACGGGAACAAAATCACGAAACTAATCTTGAAGGATATTTCGATTTTTCTACGATTAATCCGCCTTGTCGTCTTAGGGTGGAGTGTTTTTCAATGGAAGAAATAGTTATTTTAATTTCATTTGAGAAGATTCTGAGTGAGTGAGTGAGTGAGTGAGTGGGTGAATAGGGTTTAACGTCGCTTTCAATATTTTTTCAGCTATATCACGACGGGGAAGGGGAGGGGGAGGGGCAGGGGTACCTACTTGTAACAGAGCAGATATAATGCTGCCATTTTATAGTGCTGTCCCACTGAAATATCATGCCGTAGGCAGACATGACACCCCACTCAGTCACATTATACTGACACCGAGCGAACCAGTCCTTGTTCTATCCTCCTAATGCTGAGCGTAAGCGAGGGAGCAACAAGTTCCATTTTTCAAGTCTTAGGTATGACCCGGCCTGGGATCGAACCCAGTACCTACCGCTTACGAGGCCGACGCTCTAACCATTAGACCACCGCAGTGCGGTGCGAGTAAGGCATTATAGATGTGCGATTATTATTCCTTGAAATCATTCGAGGCCAGACCCATCATTTCCAATTCATGCGACATCATGGAATTCAGATGAGCTCACTTTCCCCGACAAAAAAAACGACAAAAACAAACCCGATTTGATGTTTAGTAATTACATGGTTAGATGTACCTAGCTGCGAAATATCTAGTTGAAGTAAGCATACTACGCAACCCGATAAAGGGTGTTGTTTCATACCAAATAATGGTGTTCGCCACAGTAGCAATCAATGGTGTTGAGTGAGGATCTACACCACATGTCCCCAACAGCCTTCACCATTTTTTTCATCGTAACTACGTCTCAAATCAAGCGCATAACAATGCCTAATTATTTCCCATACCTTTGGTTTCTGTCTGACAAACAGGTGCATTTGCGATTTAGGATGCACTACAGTCTGGTGATGGGGGTCCATATATTGTCGTTAACCTCGCCGTTACGGTCTAAATATTTTAATTAGTCAACTGCGTTTGAGCTTGGTAATGATTAACTTCGCATAAATATCCTTTTTTTTGCAGCGTGTATAACACACTGAATTCCACAATATTACTACCAGTTCTCCGTGACATTGATAATATGCCACGCTTGAAATAACTTTGTAATCCTCTCCATAAAAGAAGTAAAGTTGTTGGATGTACCGGAGACCAATGACGTGGAGAGACGGCATAATGTGCTGGTGTTTGACCGGACAAAATGCATTAATGCCGTATAAAGTAAAAAACAAGCAGCCCTGGGTGTGTCGCTGATATCTCATGCTCCTTTAATTTGCTGAATGCTAAATTGTTCACACATATATGACCGTATACGGTCGTCTTTACCTTAGTCCGAGTTAACGTGAATAAATTATGACATTACCCTGAGCAATTCAGTTCCGTCAGATGAAAGAACTATTGTGGATTTTTCAAAACATTGAAAATATGACTAATATTAATACTTGTTTCGAGTCTAAAACAGTATTGAAATATTATGGAGGTAATTGGAAAGAATTACAATGCTATTTGAAGTGTAACATGTTATCAATACAACGGACTAAATGGTAGTCATTTTGTAGAGTTCACCTTTTTATACACGTCGCAAAAAAGATAATTTATTCTAAAATGTTAAGTGTTTCCTGATGTAAACAGATTCCTTAGCAATTTAGCTCGGAATTTCAGAATCAGACTGTTACTGTTTTTTTTATCTATTGGAATATCAGCGATCGAATCTAACACAAACGAAAAAGACTGAGACTGATGAATTATATTATAGAGTTCTCCCCTTGATAAGTTTGATTGATCCGGTTCACTTTATGGACTGCTAATATGTATTTTTTTCTTTATCTATATATGCATTCTGACATGTAATTTCAGAATCCCCAAAAAATACTTTTATTATTTAAAGTATGGTGTGTCTTTTACATATATTTGTATTAATGATTAACATCTGCAGTACTAAATCTGACACCAAATGTACATTAGGCCCCATAAAAAATGCTTTGTTTCCCATCACTGACTTTTTAAAAAGTCGGACGGGCGGCCCTTTTTTATTTTTTATTTTCGGAAGGGCATAGGAATGGTTCCGTTCATTCAAGAATCCACTGAATCCACTGATATTAGATAGTGATAGTCTAATTTGGTCCTAAAATGGCATACAATTCCTTTTAAAGTTTCATTTTGTACACGGTCTTGCTCAAGATTGAATAAATACATTAGATAAATCGGCAAAAATCCCATTCATGGCATTTGTATTTCCATTTTCATCTCCTGCATACTGCTATATGTGAGGTCATCTCATTCTGATTTCGTAGTCGCAAACTCCATTCCTATGCATGTAGACAGAAGTCGAAAGATGGTATTGATAAAATCTGAATCATTGTGATCATGGTCATTTGAAAGGCAAAAACTATGGGTGTTTTATTCCTGCAGGAAACAATAAGCTGAGCTATTCTCACGAAATGGAGAACATGACGATCATGAATTGCCGATCATGAATATTACCTTGAGCAGTCATACCACAAGGTCCACTAGGCATGAAACTATATATCACTGGGGAATAGAACAACGTAAGTTCTTCAACGGAAAATAAATATCAACTATACATTTATACAGTGACAATGCTGCAGATGTTGTGTTCCTGTGTTACTACTATACATTTATATACGACTAGAAATTTATACTCTCTAAAAAAAGTTGAGTGAAATTTCACTCAAGAGTGGAAATTCATCCCACTCAAAACTTGAGTGAGCTTTTCACTCAACTTGAGTTACTTTTCACTCAACTTGAGTTAAATGCATTCAACTTGAGTGACATTCACTCAAGCATAAGAGTGGAAATTCATCCCACTCAAGTTGAGGAACATGAGTGGTTTTAACTCAACTTGAGTGAAAAGTAACTCAAGTCGAGTGAAAAGTAACTCAAGTTTGAGTGAACAGGAACATTTCACTCAAACTTGAGTGGAACAGTTCACTCCAACCACCTCGCTGGGGGTCTAATAACACCCCAGCCACCAGTCAGATTTTTGGACCGGATTCGGGGCCTTCGCGCACATCGCCGGAAGTGACATCATATATAGTAAAATAGATGTTTAACGAACATTTTGATTACTTTTCAAGTCTGCATAATACCTCCGTTGACCTAGCGTTAAACAGAATTATCTGGAGATAATTTTCCCTGTTTATCTGGACAAAGCATATGAAAAGTAGTTCGCCCATGTGCAACACTAAAGGAGTCGTTTGGTCGGATTCAAACTGAACCGTGCGTTGGTTGGTTTCCCCTATACGTCATAGCAACGTAGTAAAGGTCAGCTTCCGCTATTGGAGGCAGGGATGTTATTGGAGCCTGCGAAATGGAGCATGCGCTGTGGGGAGGTTGAGTTCACTCAAGTTTTTTTAGAGAGTACACAAACAGAACGAAAATGAGATTACAACCATAAAATTGCAAACAGCGTAACAATATCAAGGACATGTCGCCTTGATTACAACAAAGATACTTGTCATTGAAAGACCTTCAATGAGGTCTAATTACAGATAAAAAAGTAACAGAATTATTATCAGTCTTGGAAAGGACGACTAGATAAACATCTTCAGTATCTCCACACACAAAACAGTCAAGTAAGAAGTCTCAATCCAGGACAGTATCTAATAATCATGACATCCAATGGCGCACAGAAGAAACATCACGTTGCTGGCAAGGCCCGGGTAATCACACAAGGTTAGACTGTCGCGTATAAAATCTTGACATCACCCCAGCTTCTCTGCCAAAACAAGCATTCGTAGCGCGTCACAACAGTCGCTGGTGTAAACCAAAGTCAGTTCAGCCTCATTTTCATACCAAAAGAAACACCAACAAGGCAGGTGAGAAAAAAATAAAAAAATAAAAAATAAATCGGGGCGGGCGGAAAAATCGGGGCGGGCGGTGATGGGAAACAAGGCCTTTTTTAATGGGGCCTTATCTCCATCAGATGGTTTTGGAAAGTTCAGATGTAAGCAGTATCCCGAGCTGCAATGTTTTACGTGAAACTCCAGGTTTTAAAACCAAAGCAAAACAAAAGTACCAGCGGAAGCAAATTGTTCATTTCAGAATACTTGTAGAGATTGCACACTGGTTGTGGTATTGTTATCTTTCTCAGCACTGGCTATGACATTCATCCTTCTGTGATCGATTGGTAGATTCCAAATAGATAAGTCACATTGTTTCCTCATCATGCATCTTTATTTTACCGTCTATTTGATTAACTGCACGCCATGTGAATAGATCGTTTGATTGTGGTCGCTAAGATTCGTAATGAACGATATTTGCCTACTCTCTAAAAAAACTTGGGTGAACTGTTCCACTCAAGTTTGAGTGAAATGTACCTGTTCACTCAAACTTGAGTTACTTTTCACTCAACTTGAGTTAAAACCACCCAAGTTTACTCAACTTGAGTGGGATAAATTTGCATTCTTAGGCTTCAGTGGATGTCACTCAAGTTGAATGCATCTAACTCAAGTTGAGTGAAAAGTAACTCAAGTTGAGTGAAAAGTAACTCAAGTTGAGTGAAAAGTAACTCAAGTTGATTGAAAATCTCACTCAATTATTAAGTGGGATCAATTTCCACTCTTACTTGAGTGAATTCACTCAACTTATTTTAGAGAGTACTGTGAAACAATGAAACATTAATACACACGACGTAGATTCTATGCATTTCAGGCATTCAAAATGTTGACCTTTTTGAATAATATATGTTTTGCACTTACAAGTGAGTGAATGAGTGAACAGGGTTTAACGTCAGTTATATCACGACGGGGAGGAGAAGGGGGAGGGGGAAGGGCTGGGTTACCCATTTGTAACAGAGCAGATCTAATGCTGCCATTTCATAGTACTGTCCCACTGAAATATGCCGTAGGCAGACATGACAACCCACTCAGTCACATTTTACTGACACCGAGCGAACCAGTCCTTGTTCTATCCTCGTAATGCTGAGCGTAAGCGAGGAAGCAACAAGTTCCATTTTTCTAGTCTTTGATATGACCCGGCCTGGGATCGAACCCAGGACCTACCGCTCACGAGGCCGACGCTCTAACCATTACACCACCGAAGTGCGGTAGCACATACAATGGTTTAACCCGAGTAAATTATTGGTGTGACATTTACAATAGTAGCGACAAACCAAAAATCAATTATGCAGAGAAAATTATGAAGGTAAATCGGTATTCTCACCTCGTGATTGACGACAAAACCCGGAAGCCTCGCTATTAATCGACTTTATATATATGTCACAGTGAATGGCGCAAGGTTGTGTAACAAGACAAACTAATCGGACTAGCGTTTGATTAAAGCATTTGTCTGATTTGCGTCCAGTTTAACCTTTGTCAGACCCCAGGATTTTTTTTTCGTGAGAATTAAAAATAATTAAGATACACAGAACAACTCTTCCATCTAAAAAGTATGACCTATTAATATTACTGATATTAGAATTCACACTGACTATCTTTGCATAGTAAAGCAAGGTATTAAGCACTACGAAGAATGGCAAGCAATCACTCCTGATGGTTTGAACAATAAACCAAAATATTGAGTCAAAATGAATTGCTTGTCATCCTTCGGAGTGCTTACCTTGCTTTATTGATACTACTGGTCCATCTAGGTCAAAATGGTAGGTCTATATTTGCTCAACCTATTCATCTAACCTTTAATAGTTTGCACTGACAGTACATGGCAGTGTGACTAACGTCACAGGACCTACGAAGCAGGGTAGGCATATGACTCCGACGCGCACTGAACTCTTGGAAATTCCCCCGACCCAAGTTGAAATTCTGCCTACAGTAAGATGGCACGGCCCAAGCCAGAAATACCAATGATTTTCATCAAAAGTAGGTCAGCTCAAAACTTGCTGGTAACAGTTGTTGGATGTACCGGAGACCAATTACGTGGGGAGACGGCAAAATGCTCTGGTGTTCGAGCGGACAAAATGCATTAATGCCGTACAAAGTAAAAACAAGCAGCCCTGGGTGTGTCGCTGATATCTCATGCTCCTTTAATTTGCTGAATGCTAAATTGTTCACACATGTATGACCGTATACGGTCGTCTTTACCTTAGTCCGAGTTAACGTGAACAAATTATGACATTACCCTGAGCAATTCAGTTCCGACAGATGAAAGAACTATTGTGGATTTTTGAAAACAGTGAAAATATGATTAATATTAATACTTGTTTCGAGCCTAAAACAGTATTGAAATATTATCGAGTATATTGGAAAGAATTACAATGCTATTTGAAGTGTAAAATGTTATCAATACAACGGACTAAATGGTAGTGATTTTGTAGAGTTCACCTTGTTATACACGTTGCAAAAAGATAATTTATTGTAAAATGTTAAGTGTTTCATAATGTAAACAGATGCCTTAGCCATTAGCTCGGAATTTCAGACTAAGACTGTTACTGTTTTTTTTATCTATTGGAATATCAGCGATCGAATGTAACACAAACGAAAAAGACTGAGACTGATGAATTATATTATAGAGTTCTCCCCTTGATAAGTTTGATCGATCCGGTTCACTTTATGGACTGCTAATATGTATTTTTTTCTTTATCTAATTTCAGAATCCCCCAAAATACTCTTATTATATAAAGTAGGGTGTGTCTTTTACATATATTTTTATTAATGACTAACATCTGCAGTACTAAATCTGACACCAAATGTACATTATCTCCATCAGATGGTTTTGGAAAGTTCAGATGTAAGCAGTGTCCCGAGCTACAGAGTTTCCAGTGAAACTCCAGGTTTTAAAACCCAAGCAAAACAGAAGTACCAGCGGAAGCGAATTGTTCATTTCAGAATACTTGTAGAGATTGCACACTGGTTGTGGTATTGTTATCTTTCTCAACACTGGCAATGCCATTCATCCTTCTGTGATCGATTGGTAGATTCCAAATAGATAAGTCACATTGTTTCCTCATCATGCATCTTTATTTTACCGTCTATTTGATTAACTGCACACCACGTGAATAGATCGTTCGATTGTGGCCGCTAAGATTCTTAATGAACGATATTTGCCTACTCTCTAAAATAACTTGAGTGAACTGTTCCACTCAAGTTTGAGTAAAATAGCCAGACTGAGTTTGTACGTGCAATTTCGTCTCTGTTATTTTGAGCATTTCTGAGGGTTTAAGCTGGCGTTAATCCAATTTTTTGTGTATTATCGTGAACGTTCTTGGCATCTGTGCATGGTGAAATTTTGAGTTGATTCGTCAGATTTTCGCTGTTCGCAGCGGTTTTTTGTTTGTCTTGGTTAGCCCATTTGGGTTGACCTAGATCACCATTTTCCTTGTGTAGGTAGATGGCGATGTATTGAATATAACACTCTCACACGGGGTCTTTGGAGGCACTGTGTTGACATATAGCGCGGGCTATTTGTGAAACTGTTGACAACTGTTATTATTTTATTGTTTGTTTGTTTGTTCGAATTAATCTTTTCTGGAGTTTCCTGGGCGGGAGTCTATAATTATTCGTTAGTGCTATGGTAAACAAACTGTTAGAGAGGCCACGGAACCTTAGATTTTTTGGGGCTGAATGTCGCTAAGCCGATTGGTATTTGGCGTGCTTTAAAAGAGTCTGTCGGATCAGGGCCGAAAGTCCTTATGGATTAGCGCAGCTGACAAACGATCTCTGGATTGTGACAGTGAAAAATGAACAGTCCAGAGATGTTCTCCTCTCAAACGGTATCTTGGATTTTCAACATCAGTGCGGTCACTTTGAGGAGATTGCACACAAGGTTCAAGGTATTTTATTTGCTAATCATAGCGCCCAATACAAGGCAAACAATAACAAAATATACATTTGATTCACTTGATTGATGGTGAACGAAGTCAATTAATAATGGCTTTACTAAAAAGCAATCTCAAGAAACTCCCATAAACAAGGGAAAATGACAATGAATTAATAATATGGAGCAATTACTAAAATTGACTCATTTCGATACAAGAGCCAATTACCAATTGACAGTTAAGACAGTTATCTCATTTTTGAAGATAAGTTGAAGATAGACTTATTTGACCTAGAAAATAGATATGACGTCATGACGGTGGCATACTTTAGAGGTAATACTTAAATAGTACCGTCTGTTAAAGTAGGCGTGTCTCAAATCCCTCGACTCTTATAACTGTTAAAAGACTGAAAGTACTTGTCAGAACAAAATGTCATGTGGAGATACCACACACTGACATCAGAAATATTTTTGAGAAATATGGTAAAGTTCATGACATTTCCCACGAGTACTATACTTTTGACAGAGATTTCAAAACTGGGAGTAGGAAGGTGTGTCTTTATTTTATCGTTTCTTTGATTAACTGCACGCCGTGTGAATAGATCGTTTGATTGTGGTCGCTAAGATTCTTAATGAACGATATTTGCCTTCTCTCTAAAGTAACTTGAGTAAACTGTTCCAGTCAAGTTTGAGTAAAATGTACCTGTTCAATCAAACTTGGTTCCCGGAAGTAGTCAGACTGAGTTTGTACGTGCAATTTCGTCTCTGTTATTTTGAGCATTTCTGAGGTTTTAAGCTGGTATGAATACAAATTTTTGCTGTTCGCAGCGGTGTTTTGTTTTTCTTGGTCAGTCCATTTGGGTTGACCCAGATCACCATTTTCCTTGTGTTAGTCCGGTAGCCAAATCGCAAAAAGGGGTCTAAATAAGGTTTTCGTAGCACCCCCCGCGTAGATTTAGTTTGACCACTGTTTATGAACGAGTATCATCTGCTGGTCAGTTCTAGACCTGATGTAGGCATCTACGGTGGTGCCTAAGGTCACAGCATGCATTTCTTCATCGCTCTCTGAACAAGACAAAATTAACTCTAAGATGGAGGTAGGGGTATTCATGAGCGTATATATTTTTTATTCTTGCACTAAACTTTCTGTAACTTCCCATATCTGACCTCTGAATGATGTTCTATTAATTAACGTTATCCAAGTTACGCCTTTTACGGTTTTTACGTCATGATGACGTCATAACTTGGAGGGTACATTTTCCCTAGATTTTTTTAGAAATGAGACTCGATTTCTTGTTTTGCAGTTGCAGAAACTCCTTTTGCATTCTGCCTGATTTGTATTTGTGAAAGATGATCCTCTCTTCGTTAATTCTACACCTGGTGTAACCATCTAATATGCACTTCAAGGATGCAACATAGCCATGTTTAACGGCACCAGAGCATGAGAAATATGAAGCCGAAATAGGGGTAGGGGTGATAACGTTCTAATATTTTATTTCTCCCCGATCCTAACGCAATGAAATTTAACACACATTGAGTCTGTGTACGGATCATTGTGATAAAGCAATCCGATTCCGATTATCTTCAATATTGGTGTCACTATGTCGTTATTATCACCATGGAAGTATTTTTCTTCTGGACCTTTTGTTGTAATTTTCCAACGGTGTATTGTTACCCTGTTAGCTTTTGTTTGATGTGTGTATTCAAGACCACGAATGCATGACTTACTTGGAACGGGGTGTTGACGTCTACGGTAATGAGTAAGGTCGCATGATGCCTTCTCCCAATGCTCTCTGAGTAACACAAAAACAAACAAGGAATGGGGGTAGGGGTGATTATGCTTCGCTATCTTCTTCACACTTGGGTCTAGATAGCTCAAGCTTTTAACACTTTGTGGTTGGATACTAGTTGAGCAAAACGAGGACTCAAACTTCCAATACTTCTCTAATGAAGTCTCTGTAATGTCTGTTTTGATCTCTCGTGTATATTCTTTATAGCATAGTCAGTGTTACAGGTCTATCACTTCGTACCACTGAAATATTTGTATCTAATACCGCCCAAGTCGGTGTTAGGGGCCGTGTGGTCATGTCATTCAATTTCTTCACATGAACAGTCACAATAAAAGTGGGGTTGAGATAAAAATCATCACAGGTGTCACTTTTGGTTCTTGTGATGTTTTAGAAATATGCAGTCAGTATATTTGTCGGTGGGGTAATATGACTTCTTGTCAGTATACGTGGTCAATTATTAACCAAGAACGGGTCTATATAAAGTTGGCGCTTGCATTTGTTAACTACATCAGTGTCATGTCGAAATTATGGACATAGAGAAAGAAGATGGATTCAACTTTTCTAGTCTCACCAATGTTGCGATATCTAATTAGAGAAAACCAGTTAATTTGCTAGATGGAATGAATGAATGTTACATGAAATGAAAGGAATGAGTTCAGGCCAGAAAGTGTTGAGAGGAGACGAAAGGCAGATCCCATCAAACTGTTTTCAAACATGATGCATGAAGTGAGACAAAATGCATTGAAGCAACAGAAACCCGAGCCCACCCACCGTGTATAATCCAAAGACCTAATTCGTATAACATCCACATCAAAGAAAAATGTGGATGATCGAAATTGAAAGTTCATATAAATTAATTCGATAAATATATCTCATTCGAAAATGGATACTTGTCAGTTTCTTTGGTTCCATTCTTGAAGCTAGATATACATTATGGGAACGTTCTACTACACTGTGATGCTTAATTGATATTGACAAACAAAAACAAACTTTCCAATGCCTTCCTTTTGTATAAAAGATAAACAAAAAACAAAATACGAAAAGAAAGATCCAATATATATGAATTTGTCGATACAATAGTTATATCACTAGCAAGTGTCAAATCTGATATCAAGATTCAATAATCAGCCGCAGTCCATAAAGAAATTCCGCTTCAATAATCGCAAGACTTATTTCGTATGACAGTTAGCCTCAGTTCCAGTGTGTATGAAATAAATACAAGAAAAACAGTTTTCAATGATGTCGGCAAGACAATGATGTTCTATACATAAACTCCTAATCATTGATCATTATTCTTTATCCAAATGAATTCCAAGTCGTGTCCAGAGTAGCAGTCACGCTTTGAATGCGATGTTCATTTGAACACTATGTGAAAACGCATGATATCCAAACAACCCCCAATCTTAATAAATTAATACCCTATCAATGCTCTCCAATCGTACATTTCAATTGAATTTGGTGTTCTGAGCACCCTTACAATGAATTTTTAATAGCATTATGACATCATGATCGCATCTGGACTAGTCCACTTGCAGTCGGGGAGGGGAGATAGGGGCACAGTGTCCGTTTACCCTAACGTTTACACCAAAGACCAGTCCATATATCTACAACGTATTATGGTGCCACAATGTCGGGTCCGCGGCGTCTAAGTCGACTGAGACAACCAAAAATTCTCTATCATTAATGTTCCCTTCAAATCACTATGAAATGTTCTCAGGATTGGTTGTCACTCGAGTTACTGCAATCCTGTTAGATCCTTCAAGCGACATATCCAAATGGGGGAGCAGACATGATTGAATTAGATTGAACAGCCTCAGCCGTTATAGCCAAAAACAAAAATTAGCTAAAATCCAGTTGCATTTTAAGGCTGTGTTATCTTGCCGTCAGGTATTTGCGCACCCCTCTTCTGTCCATTTTTGCAAATATCAGGCCAGTCTCGGCAAACTGATATGTATATATATATGTGAATAATTGGAGCAATATACAAGAGGTGGTAAAAACTGATGTCTGTCGGCTAAAAAGCAACCATATGACTCAACCACACGATTTTCTCGACACCTCACATTCAGACCTCAGACCAGAGAATACGGTGGACTTAGCCTTAGTATCTCAGCCGCGATGTTATTGCAGGTGTTCATGTGAAGAATATGAAGTATCTACACGGCCCCTAGCACCGGCTTAAGCGGATTTAGATAGACTAGCTCGGGCGCTGTGATGACAGATCAACTCAAACAAATAACTCGTTTGATGTTAATAGATGAGCATCGAGGCCGTCTGATGGCATAAATGTCTCAGCATGGGGTAAACATGGTAAATGCAAGAATACCCTGAAAAACTTATAGTCCGGTAGCCAAATCACAAAAAGGGGTAGGGGTGATTACGTTCTAATATTTTATTTGTCCCCGACCCTAACGCAATGAAATTTAACACATATTGAGTCTGTGTACGGATCATTCAGATAAAGCAATCCAATTCAGATTTTCTTCAATACTGGTGTCACTATGTCGTTATTATCACCAAGTATTTTTTTCTGGACCTTTTGTTGTAATTTTCCAACGGTGTATTGTTACTCTGTTAGCTATTGCTTGATGTGTGTATTCAAGACGACGAATGCATGGCTTACTTGGAACGGGGTGTTGACGTCTACGGTAAAGAGTAAAGTCGCATGATGGCTTCTCCCAATGCTCTCTGACTAACACAAAAAAAGGAATGGGGGTAGGGATGATTATGCTTCGATATCTTCTTCACACTTGGGTCTAGAGAGCTCAAGCTTTTAACACTTTGTGATTGGATACCAGCTGAGCAAAACGAGAAATCAAACTTCCAATACTTCTGGAATGAAGTCTCTGTAATGTCAGTTTTGAACTTTCGTGTATATTCTTTATAGCATATAGTCAGTGTTACTGGGCTATATATCGTCGCTCTGAAATATTTGTATCTAATACCGCCAAAGTCCGTGTTAGGGGCCGTGTGGTCATGTCATTCAATATACCCACATGAACAGACACAATAAAGGCGGGGTTGAGATAAAAGTCATCACAGGGGTCACTCTTGATTCTTGTGATGTTTTTAGAAATCTGCAATCAGTATATTTGTCGGTGGGGTAATATGACTTCTTGTCAGTACGCCGGATTCGTTTCTCACCGCCCTTTTAATGTTACGTTTAATTATGGTATGTGTTTAATATGTTTCACACATGTTAAACTCTGCTCGACTTAGGTTAAGGATTATCAACTAGCTGCTAGTGGTCAACTCTTATCCAAGAACGGCTTTACATGAATTTGCCCCTTGCATTTATTAATTAAGCTTGTGATCAATTAATAACCAAGAATGGGTTATATAAAGTTGCCGCTTGCATTTGTTATCTCCATCAGTATAATGTCGAAATTATGGACATACAGAAAGAAGATGGATTCAACTTTTCTAGTATCACCAATGTTTCGATATCTAATTAGAGAAAACCAGTTAATTTGCTAGATGAAATGAATGTTACATGAAATGAAAGGAATGGATTCAAGTCAAAAAGTAATTAGGGAAGACGAAAGGCAGATCCCATCAAACTAAATTCAAATATGATGCATGAAATGAGACAAAATGCATTGAAGCAACAGAAACCCATGCCCACCCAACGTGTTTAATCCAAAGACCTAATTCGTATAACATCCACGTCAAAGAAAAATGTGGATGGTCGAAATTGAAAATGTGTACCTCAGTTCATATAAATTAATTCGATAAATATATCTCATTCGAAAATGGATACTTGTCAGTTCTTTGGTTCCATTCTTGAAGCTGGATATACATTATGGGAACGTTCTATTGCACTGTGATGCTTAAGTGAACATTCCAATGCCTTCCTTTTGTATAAAAGGTAATTGAAGAAAAATACGAAAAGAAAGATCCATTACATATAAATTTGTCAATAAAATAGTTATATCACTAGCAAGTGTCAAATTCGATATCAATATTCAATAATCAGCCGCAGTCCATGAAGAATTTCCACTTCAATAATCGCAATAATACGACCTATTTCGTATGAAAGTTAGCCTCAATTCCAATGTGTATGAAATAAATACAAGAAAAACAGTTTTCAATGATGTTAGCAAGACATAATGATGTGCTATGTATAAACTCCGAAATCGCTGATCATTATTCTTTATCCAAATGAATTCCAAGTCTTGTCCAGAGTATCAGTCACGCTCTGAATGCGATGTTCATTTGAACACTATCTGAAAACACATGATATCCAAATAACCCCCAATCTTAAAGATGTAATCAGCCTCAAATCTGGGCTGCAATCGATGTCTCTCAAACTCAGCGAAAGTGACATATGTTACAACAGTTACAAAATGAAACACATTTGACCACAAAAAAACTAAACTTATTTCTACCATTCACGAGAAAATAGAAGGAATTAATCTTTAAAAATAAACGGCATGGCATGCCGTTTATTTTTCCACGGCCTTGTCAACACGTATGATGCATTCTACCAACGTATGCTATGCGACATTACCGAACCGTAGGCACGAGCCATGACGTTATTCCATGGCTGCAGCTGTGCAGCATTCAGATTCGTGAGCGTCGCTACGTCACTCATACGTCACGCAGTGACGTCATTTTCCTCCCGCGTACAACACACACTCAATGGCGAGACAGAACATCCGTCGAAGCGGGCAGAGTCTCTGACAAGATATTCTTGCATTCGTTGTATACGACGATCCCACTATCATCAAATATAATACATGTGATGCTTTGGTAATCTTCCCTGCTGAAAAAAACGCACAGGGGAGAGTTTACAAAATCCATCCATTTTGAGGCTGATCTTTAATAAATTAATATCCTATCAATGCTCCCCAATCGTACATGTCGCTATATAGAATATTAAGTATTACAATTAAATTTGGTGTTCTGCGCGCCCTTACCATGAATATTTAATAGCATTATGACATCATGGTCGCATCTGGACTAGGCCACTTGCAGTCGGGGAGGGGAGATAGGGTCAAAGTGTCCGTTTACCCTAATGTTTACACCAATGACCAGTCCATATATCTACCACGTATTATGGTGCCACAATGTCGGGACCGCGGAAACATGAAAAGACAGCCCGCCAGCGCGGCGTCTAAGTCGACTGAGCCAACCAAAAATTCTCTATCATTAATGTTCACTTCAAAGCAATATGAAGTGTTCTCAGGATTGGTTGTCACTCGAGTTACTGCAAACCTGTTAGACCCTTCAAGCGACATATCCAAATGGGGGAGCAGACACGATTTAATTTTAATTAGATTGCACAGCCTCAGCCAAAATAGCCAAAAAACAAAAATTAGCTAAAATCCAGTTGCATTGTAAGGCTGTGTTACCTTGCCGTCAGGTATTTGCGCATCCCTCTTCTGTCCATTTTTGCAAATATCAGGCCAGTCTCGGCAAACTGAAATATATATATTTATATATGTGATTAATTGGAGCGATATACAAGAGATGGTACAAACTGACGTCTGGCGGCTAAAAAAACATATGACTCAACCACAAGCTTTTCTCGACACCTCACATTCAGACCTCAGACCCGAGAATACGGTGGACTTATTAACTCAACCGCGCTGTTATTGCAGCTGTTCGTGTGGAAAATACGAAGTATCCACACGGCCCCTAGCATCGGCTTAAGCGGATTTAGATACACTAGCTCGGGCGCTGAGATGACAGATCAGCTCAATCAAATAACTCGTTTGATGTTAATAGATGAGCATCGAGGACGTCTGATGGCGTAAATGTCTCAGCATGGGGTAAACATGGTGAATGCAAGAATACCTTGAAAAACTAACCTGTAATGCCCGACGTCGTACGGATTAAATTTCCCGCCAAAATAATAAACCTACACATATTTGTCGAATGACAAATAGATTTGTCGAATGACAAATAGAATGACTCTCTAGATTTGTATCTAATGCCGCTTATGCCGGTGCTAGGGGCCGTGTGGTCATATCGTTCAAGTTGCGGCATGAAAAGGTACAATAAAAGCGTACCTGAGATACAACACATATCACGAATCGTGAAATTCTTGGTATGTGCTTTAGAATAGGTTAACCGGAAGACTATACTGTGAAGTCATGTGGCTCTGTCAGTATGTCGGCACCTCTTCCCACTTCCCTTATATGTGTTGTTATGTACAGGGGCGGGCCTCGGAGACTAACAGTCCACCAGCAGATAGCTACCATATATAGGTAATACATTGGAGCGATATGCAGAAAGGTGGGGAAAATTGACGTCTGGCAACTAAAAGGCCACCATATGACTCGGCTTCCCTCGGCACCTCACATTCAGACCTAAGAATGAGGTGGATTCTCGAACGTAGCCTAAGTATCTCGGTCGCGCTTTTATTGCAGCTGTTCATATGGAGACTATGCAGTATCCTCACGGCCCCTTACCATCTTAGTTTACCGAGATGTCAGACCATCCCAACACGGGGATTGCAAACAAGATTGAGCAAACAGACAATCTCCAGCAATGAAGTCGTTTCTTATTCATTACAATTAATGGTTCCTCCCAACCCCTTGCTGTGATTGTATTAAAGTAACGTATACCCATACAAAATTCATAATAATCCAAGTTTTCACAATATAACCTTGACTGGACAAAAGACAAGAGGAATTTCAACCATCCCTGATTTTTGTGAGACATTTTCAATCAGATTTTGTTTTTCTGTCTTATTTCAGGCCAGATTATTAGTTTGTCACCCACAAAATCATATTAATTTACTTCTGTACGACACTTGGTTGAAATGAAACCTTTTGAAACACTATCCAGATATATAAGCATACCATTTTATAGAAATGAAGAAAGAAAAAACAGAACAAGGCGCGATAATCAGACACAAATAATGGAAAAATGCAATTTCTATATTCATGACGTCACAGCGACGAAACTAAAGAAGTTACAGGAAGTCTGATTACTCTATCTTTCAGGTCGATATCCAAAAGCAATGTGTGGAGCATTTCAGTATGATAAACCGCGAACAAAAGAAAATATGGGAGGGTAATCTCCCCTACCCCCATTTGGATTTAATAGTGTCATGACCAGATAACATCTATATGAATCCATGCCGAGGTCAAACGAGACTTAGTTGAAAGAGGTAGCTGGTCTAGAATTAAACGGGAGACATATATCTTTCACGATTATATGTTAAATATCCTCAAGAATGGATTACTGCGAAAGAAACAGAGAAAATCGGAGAAAATATTTCCCAAAACTCATGAGACAAAGGCTTCTCGAGCTTATGACGTCACTATGACGTGGCTATAGTAGCTAGAGGAATTTGGACTGTTTTATCTGAAAGGTCATTATTCGGAGGTAAATTTGTGTAAGTTTCAGATCGCGAAGCGCAGGGGCAATACAAATATGAAAGCTGAATTACCCCTACCCTCATTCCGGTTTTAAATTTTTCAAAACCAGTCAGCATCAAACAATTGCATGTAGCAACCTTAGGCACCACCGTAGATATCTACATCAGGTATTTAATTGACCAGGAGGTGTTGATCTTCATGAGAAAGAAGCCAAACAAAATCTACGCGGGGGGTGCTACGGAATGACATGTTCTCGCGAGTGGCTCCCGGAGTATGTAGGTAGATGGCGCGCTATTGAATATACCCACATTTTAAAAGTAGAAAGATGCAATCCAATGGTTCTTGTATTTCCTATTTTTTCAGCATACGGCTATATTTTTTCACCACCACATCCTACCTCATCTGAAAGAAGAGAGTCCAAGCTTTCAAATGATATATAGTTTGCCTCTGTGTACGGGGGGCTGCATTTTATTCCCCAAAACAGGATCCCGGCCGCTCGTCTACTTGCCTTTAAGGACACACTCGGCTGTGATTACCGTACTGTATGTGTGCATCAGACTAGGTTCTTCAAAGTTGCAGTAGACACATTTAAGCGATGCTAATAACACAATTTTGCTGTCGAGAACTTCAACCAGTGACATGTATACGGTACTTCCACCAATATGATCGTTGACGTATTTGATTTGACTGTTGGCCTCCACGAGGACCAAAGGCACAAATTGAGAAAAATTATCACATTTTGCAGGCCAATGTCGTAGTATGCGTCAGTGTGTCAAATTGATAGCAAGGAGCATATCAGTGCGAAATTGGAGTCGCGGCGTTGATCTCTACTCGGTTAATCCACTCTGAAGAACAAACAGTTGGGCATATGGGAAGCTTGTATGAAGCAACAAAACCTGATTATCTGGGGAATTCATTGTATCGAACAACAAGTAGAGCATGAAGAAATCATGTGACAAACCACATTGACAAACATTGATTTTTTTTTTTTTTCTAAAATAAAACAAAGTCAGTCGACATCCTTGTCTCGCAAATGTATTCTGTTCTTTAATTTGCTCGGAATAATTCAGATTTTTTAAGGCAATTCATCTGCCTTCTAACGAAATGCGAGATTAATTCGTCCATCGATGATCTAATCCTCCCAGAATAAACTGTTCATTCGACTAATTGTTCTCAGCGTTTTTGCCACAATACGCGGCATATAAAAAAGTGTTACGGGAACAAAATCACGAAACTAATCTTGAAGGATATTTCGATTTTTCTACGATTAATCCGCCTTGTCGTCTTAGGGTGGAGTGTTTTTCAATGGAAGAAATAGTTATTTTAATTTCATTTGAGAAGATTCTGAGTGAGTGAGTGAGTGAGTGAGTGAATAGGGTTTAACGTCGCTTTCAAAAAATTTTCAGCTATATCACGACGGGGAAGGGAAGGGAGGGGAGGGGGAGGGGCAGGGGTACCTACTTGTAACAGAGCAGATCTAATGCTGCCATTTTATAGTGCTGTCCCACTGAAATATCATGCCGTAGGCAGACATGACACCCCACTCAGTCACATTATACTGACACCGAGCGAACCAGTCCTTGTTCTATCCTCTTAATGCTGAGCGTAAGCGAGGGAGCAACAAGTTCCATTTTTCAAGTCTTAGGTATGACCCGGCCTGGGATCGAACCCAGTACCTACCGCTTACGAGGCCGACGCTCTAACCATTAGACCACCGCAGTGCGGTGCGAGTAAGGCATTATAGATGTGCGATTACTATTCCTTGAAATCATTCGAGGCCAGACCCATCATTTCCAATTCATGCGAAATCATGGAATTCAGATGAGCTCACTTTCCCCGACAAAAAAAACGACAAAAACAAACCCGATTTGATGTTTAGTAATTACATGGTTAGATGTACCTAGCTGCGAAATATCTAGTTGAAGTAAGCATACTACGCAACCCGATAAAGGGTGTTGTTTGATACCAAATAATGGTGTTCGCCACAGTAGCAATCAATGGTGTTGAGTGAGGATCTACACCACATGTCCCCAACAGCCTTCACCATTTTTTTCATCGTAACTACGTCTCAAATCAAGCGCATAACAATGCCTAATTATTTCCCATACCTTTAGTTTCTGTCTGACAAACAGAGGCTTTTGCGATTTAGGATGCACTACAGTCTGGTGATGGGGGTCCATATATTGTCGTTAACCTTGCCGTTAAGGTCTAAATATTTTAATTAGTCAACTGCGTTTGAGCTTGGTAATGATTAACTTCGCATAAATATCCTTTTTTTTGCAGCGTGTATAACACACTGAATTCCACAATATTACTACCAGTTCTCCGTGACATTGATAATATGCCACGCTTGAAATAACTTTGTAATCCTCTCCATAAAAGAAGTAAAGTTGTTGGATGTACCGGAGACCAATTACGTGGAGAGACGGCATAATGTGCTGGTGTTTGAGCGGACAAAATGCATTAATGCCGTATAAAGTAAAAAACAAGCAGCCCTGGGTGTGTCGCTGATATCTCATGCTCCTTTAATTTGCTGAATGCTAAATTGTTCACACATATATGACCGTATACGGTCGTCTTTACCTTAGTCCGAGTTAACGTGAATAAATTATGACATTACCCTAAGCAATTCAGTTCCGTCAGATGAAAGAACTATTGTGGATTTTTGAAAACATTGAAAATATGACTAATATTAATACTTGTTTCGAGTCTAAAACAGTATTGAAATATTATGGAGGTAATTGGAAAGAATTACAATGCTATTTGAAGTGTAAAATGTTATCAATACAACGGACTAAATGGTAGTCATTTTGTAGAGTTCACCTTGTTATACACGTCGCAAAAAAGATAATTTATTCTAAAATGTTAAGTGTTTCATTATGTAAACAGATTCCTTAGCAATTTAGCTCGGAATTTCAGACTCAGACTGTTACTGTTTTTTTTTATCTATTGGAATATCAGCGATCGAATCTAACACAAACGAAAAAGACTGAGACTGATGAATTATATTATAGAGTTCTCCCCTTGATAAGTTTGATTGACCCGGTTCACTTTATGGACTGCTAATATGTATTTTTTTCTTTATCTATATATGCATTCTGACATGTAATTTCAGAATCCCCAAAAAATACTTTTATTATTTAAAGTATGGTGTGTCTTTTACATATATTTGTATCAATGACTAACATCTGCAGTACTAAATCTGACACCAAATGTACATTAGGCCCCATAAAAAATGCTTTGTTTCCCATCACTGACTTTTTAAAAAGTCGGACGGGCGGTCCTTTTTTATTTTTTATTTTCGGAAGGGCATAGGAATGGTTCCGTTCATTCAAGAATCCACTGAATCCACTGATATTAGATAGTGATAGTCTAATTTGGTCCTAAAATGGTATACAATTCCTTTTAAAGTTTCATTTTGTACACGGTCTTGCTCAAGATTGAATAAATACATTAGATAAATCGGCAAAAATCCCATTCATGGCATTTGTATTTCGATTTTCATCTCCTGCATACTGCTATATGTGAGGTCATCTCATTCTGATTTCGTAGTCGCAAACTTCATTCCTATGCAGGTAGACAGAAGTCGAAAGATGGTATTGATAAAATCTGAATCATTGTGATCATGGTCATTTGAAAGGAAAAAACTGTGGGTGTTTTATTCCTGCAGGAAACAATAAGCTGAGCTATTCTCACGAAATGGAGAACATGACGATCATGAATTGCCGATCATGAATATTACCTTGGGCAGTCATACCACAAGGTCCACTAGGCATGAAACTATATATCACTGGAGAATAGAACAACGTAAGTTCTTCAACGGAAAATAAATATCAACTATACATTTATACAGTGACAATGCTGCAGATGTGTTCCTGTGTTACTACTATACATTTATATACGACTAGAAACTTATACTCTCTAAAAAAAGTTGAGTGAAATTTCACTCAAGAGTGGAAATTCATCCCACTCAAAACTTGAGTGAGCTTCTCACTCAACTTGAGTTACTTTTCACTCAACTTGAGTTAAATGCATTCAACTTGAGTGACATTCACTCAAGCATAAGAGTGGAAATTCATCCCACTCAAGTTGAGTGAACTTGAGTGGTTTTAACTCAACTTGAGTGAAAAGTAACTCAAGTCGAGTGAAAAGTAACTCAAGTTTGAGTGAACAGGAACATTTTACTCAAACTTGAGTGGAACAGTTCACTCAAGTTTTTTTAGAGAGTACACAAACAGAACGAAAATGAGATTACAACCATAAAATTGCAAACAGCGTGACAATATCACGGACATGTCGCCTTGATTACAACAAAGATACTTGTCATTGAAAGACCTTCAATGAGGTCTAATTACAGATAAAAAAGTAACAGAATTATTATCAGTCTTGGAAAGGACGACTAGATAAACATCTTCAGTATCTCCACACACACAACAGTCAAGTAAGAAGTCTCGATCCAGGACAGTATCTAATAATCATGACATCCAATGGCGCACAGAAGAAACATCACGTTGCTGGCAAGGCCCGGGTAATCACACAAGGTTAGACTGTGGCGTATAAAATCTTGACATCACCCCAGCTTCTCTGCCAAAACAAGCATTCGTAGCGCGTCACAACAGTCGCTGGTGTAAACCAAAGTCAGTTCAGCCTCATTTTCATATCAAAAGAAACACCAACAAGGCGGGTGAGAAAAAAATAAAAAATAAATCGGGGCGGGCGGAAAAATCGGGGCGGGCGGTGATGGGAACCAAGGCCTTTTTTAATGGGGCCTTATCTCCATCAGATGGTTTTGGAAAGTTCAGATGTAAGCAGTGTCCCGAGCTGCAATGTTTTACGTGAAACTCCAGGTTTTAAAACCAAAGCAAAACAAAAGTACCAGCGGAAGCAAATTGTTCATTTCAGAATACTTGTAGAGATTGCATACTCGTTGTGGTATTGTTATCGTTCTCAACACTGGCTATGCCATTCATCCTTCTGAGATCGATTGTCACATTGTTTCCTCATCATGCATCTTTATTTTGCCGTCTCTTTGATTAACTGCACGCCACGTGAATAGATCGTTTGATTGTGGTCGCTAAGATTCTTATTTGACGATATTTGCCTTCTCTCTAAAATAACTCGAGTAAACTGTTCCACTCAAGTTTGAGTAAAATGTACCTGTTCAATCAAACTTGGTTAGTCAGACTGAGTTTGTACGTGCAATTTCGTCTGTTATTTTGAGTATTTCTGAGGTTTTAAGCTGGTATTAATCAAAATGTTTTGTGTAGTATTTTTCGTGAACGTTTTTGGCATCTGTGCATGGTGAAATTTTGAGTTGATTCGTCAGATTTTCGCTGTACGTAGCGGTTTTTTTGTTTGTCTTGGTCAGTCCATTTTCCTTGTGTAGGTAGATGGCGCTTTATTGAATGTAACACGGTCATACGGGGCTTTTGGGTCTTTGAAGGCACTTTTGATACATAGCGCGGGCTATTTGTAAACTGTTGACAACTGTTATTATTATCTAGTTTGTTTGTTCGAATTAATCTTTTCTGGAGCTTCCTATTTGGGAGTCTATAATTAATAATTATTTTTTAGTGGTTTGACAATCAAACTGAGAGTTCACCATTTTCCTTGTGTAGGTAGATGGCGCTGTGTTGAATATAACACTGTCATACGGGGCTTTTGGGTCTTTGGAGGCACTGTGTTGACATATAGCGCGGGCTATTTGTGAAACTGTTAACTGTTATTATTTTTGGAAAGAATTGCAATATTGTTTGAAGCGTAAAATTTATTCTAAAATGTTAAGTGTTTTATAATGTAAACAGACCCCCTAGCCATTAGCTCGGAATTTCAGACTGTTACTTTTTTTTGATATTTTGGAATATCAGCGATCGAATCTAACACAAACGAAAAAAAAACTGAGACTGATGAATTATATTATAGAGTGCTCCCCTTGATAAGTTTGATCGATCCGGTTCAATTTATGGGCTGCTAAATATGTATTTTTTTTCTTTATCTGTATATGCATTATGACAAGTAATTTCAGAATCCCAAAATAATCTTATTTAAAGTAGGGTGTGTCTTTTTACATATATTACATCTACATGTATTATTGACTAACATCTGCAGTACTAAATCTGACACCAAATGTACATTATCTCCATCAGATGGTTTTGGAAAGTTCAGATGTAAGCAGTGTCCCGAGCTACAAAGTTTCTCGTAAACTCCAGGTTATAAAAGCCAAGCGGTTTTTTGTTTGTCTTGGTCAGCCCACTTGGGTTGATCTAGATGACCATTTTCCTTGTGTAGGTAGATGGCGCTCTATTGAATGTAACACGGTCATACGGGACTTTTGGGCCTTTGACGGCACTGTTGATATATAGCGCGGGCTATTTGTAAACTGTTGACAACTGTTATTATTTTCTTGTTTGTTTGTTCGAATTAATCTTTTCTGGAGCTTCCTAGGTGGGAGTCTATAATTAATAATTATTTTTTAGTGCTTCGACAATCAAACTGTGAGAGCAACCTGTAACCATCTCGATCATCTATACGCGGTAAGATGGCGAAGTGTACGCAAATGACTGAGAGTTCTCCATTTTCCTTGTGTAGGTAGATGGCGCTGTATTGAATATAACACTGTCATACGGGGTCTTTGGCACTGTGTTGACATATAGCGCGGGCTATTTGTGAAACTGTTGACAACTGTTATTATTTTATTTGTTGTTTATTTTATTAATCTTTTCTGGAGCTCCCTCATCTTCACCACGTCAAGGTTTCTATTGGTGAGCCAAAGGCGAACCCTTGACCAACTTGCATAGCAAACCGCGTTCCGCCCACGCTCCAGTTACGTGACCTAGAAAAACTGCGCTGATGGTAAAATTCGTTTGGGGTTTACTTACGCTGCTAAACTATTCGCTGATACATAATGTAAAATATTTAACCCAAGCACGCATAACAATAAAATATTAATGGATAGACCAGTGAAATTTGATAGAAATCCGTGCGTTTCAACCGAATTCAAGTCCTTCAGTGGGAAGGTGAGGTCGGATACACTGACATCGCGGACCGCCTAATAAAGCTTCGGTGTTTTCTACATTTGCCTGGCTTGTTGGATGTTTGATGGTAGATGAATGAAGATGAATGGGTTTATTTTCTCTTCAAATAGATTTTGTTTTAAACTATGTTTCCTTATATTTATTAATGTTCATGGTTGTTGAAAAGGTGCATGTTCTTCTGCCACTGGGTATCGCACAAGTTACGGTGTTTTCGAATCTGTTGTCACGGTCGCCATGGTCGTGGTGCTTAAGTGATCTGATTGGTCAATATGTGCAGGATGCTGCTGTGTGTCGTTGATCGCGATACATTGCCCAAGCTACGCTGATAAACAGCTTGTATCACTGACGTCCCTACTGTCCTTGTTCTCCCGCTGATTCACATCGCATATTTCGCGCCTCTTGGCCGTAAGGGGGCGCTCTGCACAGGTTAACCACCAATGACCAATGAATATCACTCTTACGGAAGAGTCTTGTTCCGCTTTGTTTATCATGGCAACCAACATCGGGCATTCGCCACCTTTTCTCTCAGTGGATGGAGAGGTCTTTCGGCCAGTCATCACTAAATGTTTCCATCAAATTATGGCGCTAAGCTGCCAAGATTAGTCTCTCGGTAACAGTAATAAATTACCCAGCGTATATGACATCTAATAACTGGGTGGAAAACGCGAGAAACTAATGAACTATTTGTTCACAATCAACTGTGAATTAAAGCAATACGAGTTGTCTCCCTCTTCAAACGTTCATATGTCGTTAACGGCAAAACTAACGATAAACGGACGGCAAAACAGCTCTAATTACTTTAATTTCTGAGTTAAGAGTTCGTCCTTACATTTGTTCACTGATACCTTCAAATAATTAACAAATAATTCCCTGTAAATATTGTTAATATCCCACTGATAAGACCACGCTTTATCATCATGAGTATATAAGGAGATCAAGCTGCCTACATTGGTAACGTAAAAACACCGTTCAATTGTTCCAGATTTTGAATTGAATGTTGACTGTTAATAAAGACCGGGAAAAGTTCCTTTGATAGATGCGGTAAAGAGGGGGTGTCGATGTCAAAATATTGGCATGGCTATCACATTACGTGAGAGTCGTGATCTCACTATCATGAAGGCATGACTGTTTAAGAATGTGACTGTGGAGTAATTTCGATCACGTGAGGTAGTTAACCAATCGTGGTTAGTATGAGGAATCTGGTTACCTCCGAGCTATTACGGCACGGCGATTGAGTATCCAGATAAAGCGCTCCCTTACGACCAAGAGGCGCGAACTAGCCGATGTGAATCAGCGGGGGAACAAGGAGAGTAGGGACGTCAGTGATATAAGTTGAATAGTATGAGCGTATGCCCAAGCGTACCAGGGGCTATATCTAGGATAGAGATACCCCTGGTTTTAGCGAGGATGGAGCTCCCTGGGCGGGAGTCTATAATTATTTGTTAGTGCTATGGTAAACAAACTGTTAGAAAGGCCACGGAACTTTAGATTTTTGGGGCTGAATGCCGCTAAGCCGATTGATATTTGGCGTGCTCTAAAAGAGTCTGTCGGATCAGGGCCGAAAGTCCTTATGGATTAGCGCAGCTGACAAAGGATCTCTGGATTTTGACAGTGAAAAATGAACAGGCCAGAGATGTTCTCCTCTCAAACGGTATCTTGGATTTTCAAGATGCGGTCACTTCGAGAAGATTGCACACACGAAAGTACTTGTCAGAACAAAATGCCATGTGGAGATACCACACGCTGACATCAGACATATTTTTGAGAAATATGGTAAAGTTGATGACATTTCCCACGAGTACTATACTTTGACATAGATTTCAAAACTGGCAGTAGGAAGGTGTCTTTATTTTATCGTCTCTTTGATTAACTGCACGCCACGTGAATAGATCGTTTGATTGTGGTCGCTAAGATTCTTAATGAACGATATTTGCTTTCTCTCTAAAATAACTTGAGTAAACTGTTCCACTCAAGTTTGAGTAAAATGTACCTGTTCAATCAAACTTGGTTCCCGGAAGTAGTCAGACTGAGTTTGTTCGTGCAATTTCGTCTCTGTTATTTTGAGCATTTCTGAGGTTTTAAGCTGGTATTAATCCATTTTTTGTGTACCCAGATCGCCATTTCCTTGTGTAGGTAGATGGCGCTCTATTGAATGTAACACGGTCATACGGGGCTTTTGGGTCTTTGAAGGTACTGTTGGTATACAACCTGTAACCATCTCGGTCATCTATACGCAGTAAGACTGACCCTGGGATCGTGTGTATCCATTTTCAGCCTACTTTCGGCAACTGCAAGAGGGAATTTCCAGAAATCAATACCACGTGACTTCGTCAGCCAATCAGCTAAAGTCTACCGACATAACCCCAACGTAACTCGCCATTTTCGAGTCATGTGATGTACTACTTGTTCAAAATTATAGATCTTATGGATGGCGAAGTGTACGTAAATGTGTTGATATATAGCGCGGGCTATTTGTAAACTGTTGATAACTGTTATTATTTTCTTGTTTGTTTGTTCGAATTAATCTTTTCTGGAGCTTCCTAGGTGGGAGCCTAATTAATAATTATTTTCTAGTGCTTTGACAATCAAACTGTGAGAGTTCACCATTTTCCTTGTATAGGTAGATGGCGCTGTATTGAATATAACACTGTCATGCGGGGCGTTTGGGTCTTTGGAGGCACTGTGTTGACGTATAGCGCGGGCTATTTGTGAAACTGTTGACAACTGTTATTATTTTATTGTTTGTTTTTTTGTTCGAATTAATCTTTTCTGGAGCTCCCTAAGCGGAGTCTATAATTAGTTGTTAGTGCTATGGCAAACAAACTGTTAGAGGGGCCACGGAACCTTAGACTTTTGGGGCTGACTGCCGCTAAGCCGATTGATATTTTGGCGTGCTTGGAAAGAGTCTGTCGGATCAGGGCCGAAAATCCTTATGAATTAGCGCAGCTGACAAAGGATCTCGGGATTGTGACAGTGAAAAATGAACAGGCCAGAGATGTTCTCTTCTCAAAAGGTATCTTGGATTTTCAAGATCAGTGCGGTCACTTTGAGGAGATTGCACACCCGAAAATACTTGTCAGAACAAAATGCCATGTGGAGATACCACACACTGACATCAGACATATTTTTGAGAAATATGGTAAAGTTCATGACATTTCCAACGAGTACTATACTTTTGACAGAGATTTCAAAACTGGCAGTAGGAAGGTGTGGATGTCTGGCATCAAAACCACTCTTCCCTCCACAGTTATGTTTGGAGAATTTAGACTTCCTGTTTGGTATAAAGGTCAGGTTATAGCCTGTTACACCTGCGAAAATGAAAATCACATGTTTTGGGATTGTCCGTTTAAGAATAAATGCCGGAGTTGTGGACAGCCAGGTCACAAAAAAACAGGAATGTAAAACTTGTGAAAACACAGAAGGTCTGACTGACAGAAAAAACCCCGGACTGCTTCACAATATGTGACTGGAATTCAATCCAATACAGAGAAGCAATATCCCGTTACGGAAAAGTCCGCCGTTGCGGAGGGCTCTGTCAAAATGAACGCACAGGAAGTCGAGCAACCTCAAAGCGTTGATGATAACATTTGGTCAATTGTAGGACCGGATGGCAAGACCTCAAAGAGGAATTCTAAGCTTAGACAAAAGAAAACTAAAAAGAGCGCAGAGAAAGCAGAAAATGTGCCCAACATCTCAAACAGATTTTCAGCTCTCTCTGAGGAGGATGATGTTAATAATTCCTTTGATATTTCTGATGCACTCCCCAAGAGGAATAGGGTAGATGAAAGTCCGGAAAGTTTACTTCATAATCAGCAGTCTAAAGAAAATGAGTATGATTGTAGATCCAGAAAGACTTCAAACTGTTGGTTCTCTGTCCGTCTTGAAGAACGACAGCGTTGTCAACGATATTCAAATGCCCAGCAAAACCGAGCTCACAACAGATGATGCTAGAAATGAGCTACTCTTGGTAGATGGGAAAGGAGGTGAAGATGAATACATTAGTTCTACACCTGTACATTCTAGTGATAACTCAAACTTCACCCCAGATGATGATGTGAGTGCTAAGCTCACCAAAGATGATGTTAGAAATGAGCTACCCGCAGTAGCTGCACCTGTGCATTCTGGTGGTGACTTGAACTTCACCCCAGATGAAAATGTGGTTGCTGAGCTCGCCAGAGATGATGCTAGAAATGAGCTGCCCTCAGTGGATGAAAGAGGTGAAGATGAAGATTTTGGTTTTATTTCCGAAACGGACACACCAGTGAACTTCGCTCCCGATGAAGATGTGTTCGAGGAGTTCAATGGTGATGAAGCTAGCAATGAGATACTCATGGAAGATAAAAACAAAGTGAAGGGGAAGTTGAAAAACAAGGTGAAGGGGATGTTGATAACTTTATTCTCAACACAGATACACCTATAAACTTCTCCTCAGACAAAAACGCGGTCGCTGAGCACATGGACCAATCTTGTTATAATAAGCGACCCGACAAGACTTCCTTAAACCAGAGGTCGAAAAAGGAATGTGAACAGAAGAGAGAACAAGAAATTTATAGAAATAAAGACAAAGATATGCAACAGTTGTGAGAAGAGCAGAAAAAATCCCCAGAAAAGCCAGAAGAGAAGACCTTTAATTAAACGTTCATAATGGCTAAGTTGACACTCTTTTTCCTAGTGTGTGTTCTCTTGTGTGTTGTTTCTTCATAAAGACTAAAAATGGCTCAGTCTCCAACCCTCCTCCAATGGAACTGCAGAGGAGTTTGGTCACATTTACATGAGCTTCAGTTGTTAACTCGGGATTATGAACCCTTAGCTCTCTGTTTGAATGAAACTTTTCTCAAAGAAGCATATAAAAATAAATTTGAATTACGACAATATACACCCTATCATTCCTATGCTTTGCAAGAGCACCGAAAGGCTACAGGCGGCTCTTCAATACTTCTTAAAATAGGTGTTTTGCATAGTTCTATTCATTTGAAGACAGATTTACAAGCTGTAGCAGTTCGCCTAACTTTGAATTCTGCACGGTGTACATACCTTCATCTGGAGGTCTCTTTCTTAGTGAACTTCAGAATCTTCACGATCAGCTCCCTAAACCTTGTTTATTGTTGGGTAAACGGCCGTAGTAACTTTTGGGATAAAGAAGAGAATTGTAAAGGAAAAGTTCTTGAAGATTTTATATCAAATAATTCTTTGTGTATTTTTAATGATGGTTCTCATAAACAATTTTCCACAGCTCATAGAACCTATTCAGCTTTAGATATCTCAATTTGCGACCTTCCTATACTCGAAGAATTTTCTTGGTCTGTCCATGGTGACCTTTGTGGAAGTGATCACTTTCCCACTTTTTAAAAAGCTGTTCGTTCAGCTGATGACCTCCCCTTTAACAAGGTATAATTTCAAGAAAGCAAATTGGTCAGAATTTGAAAAGCTTTCTTCACAAGAACTACAAGCAGTTTCTTTTGCTGATGTTCCAGATCCTATACAGTTATTCTCAGATATGCTGAGTGAAATTGCTAACCAATCCATACCCACATCTTCGGCAGTTGCACACATTAAAAAACCCATGGTTTAGTGATGACTGCAAAGAAGCAAGGAAACGTAGGAAGAAAGCTGAACGGTGTTTCCGACGACATCCAAATTCTGAAAATTTGAAAAATCTCAGAGTAGCTAGAGCTAAAGCTCGTATGAAACAGAAAAAAATTATGTTTCTAAGATCACTACACATATCCCAAAAAGTTTGGAATATGATCCAAAGGATGAAATGTAAAAGCTCCAAATCTAGTGTTCATCATATCAACGATGGGAATGTTAACTGACAGAGTAAAGATTGCAAATAAGCTAGGCGAAACAATTGCCAAAAACTCTTCGTCAGATAATTATGTACCACTAAATTCCAAAGTTTCCAGCACAGAAAAGAAAAAAAGGAAATTAAATTCCCCTTCGGTAACCATAAAGGCTGTAAGGCTATGTTTACAATTGAGGAACTTCATGCTTCTCTCTCGAAATCTAAGGATTCTGCTGCAGGCCCTGATAACTCTTGAAACATCCGAATCTTCTCTAGAATTTCTATTACTCATATTCAACAGACTTTGGACAGGAGGAGACTTTCCACCGTCATGGCATAATATCATCGTTTACCAGTACCAAAGCCTGGTCGTAACCATACAGACCCTGTTAATTATCGTCCGATTTCACTGACTAGCTGTGTTTGTAAAACAATGGAACGCATGATAAATGATCTTCTTGTTTGGTACCCGGAAACTAAAACGAAACTTACTGATATTCAAGCTGGTTTCCCTGAAAATAGAAGTACCATTGACCATTTAGTCAGATTAGATTCCTATGTCAAGAATGCTTTCGCCAAGAATGAACATGTAGTTTCCATCTTTTTTGATTTAGAAAAAGCCTATGACACTACATGGAAATACGGAATTCTAAAAGGCCTTCATACTATGGGATTAAAGGACCGTTTACCCAATTTCATATCCAACTTTGAATGATAGACAATTTCCAAGTTCGGTTGGGTACAACCATGTCTGGTCATTTCAACCAAGATCAGGGTGTCCCACAGGGCATTATTTTGTCTATTACTCTGTTTAGTATCAAGATCAACAGCTTGGCGGAAGTTTTGAATAAATCAATTGATGGTCCACTCTTTCTAGACGATTTCAACATTTCGTGCAGTGGAAAAAGTATACACAATATTGAGAGAACATTACAACTTTGTCTGAATAAAACTCAGAAATGGTGTCCAGAAAATGGCTTCAAATTCGCCAGAATTAAGACAAATTGTATACACTTTTGCAGAAAGTATTTCCAGTACAAAGATCTAGTACTAACATTAGATGGAACTGAGATCAACGTGGTAAGGGATCGTTTCCATTAATCGTTTTTTCTTCAATCGCGATTTTTCTTCAATTTTCGCGATTGAAAAACGATCAGTCGCGAGGATATCGAGAAAAAAAATGAGAAAAAACGATTGAACCTTTTCTGGAAAAAAACATTCTCTCGCGATATCGTTTTTGAATCGTTTATCCATGCGCGATCCGTTCTTGATCGCGAATCTTCAATCGCGAGAGAATCGGTTTTTTTCAAGGCGCGAGAGAATCGTGAGGCGGAGTGATATTTGACACATAGGCTGTGTTGCCGTCGTACGCCGCTCTATCCGCGAACTGGGAACTACATGTAATGTTGATTGCGGATTTGTCGATGGAAAAACCTATATTACTATACTATACTGTATAAATGCGCAAGATAACCGAATAATATATATGATTCACGATCTATAGTCTCCTACAAGCCGAAGTAGGGCGTATGCTAGAAATATCTATACATATACCAGCTTCCTGTGACGTTCGCGCTCAGATTTACTCTGGCGAAGCGTAAATGACAAAATTACATGTTTATTCAATATTCGTGTGAGTTGACAATGTATTAATGTTTAGTCATTCCATTCATACTTTCGATAATTTCCTCATATATTCATGCAACTTGGTATAAACAATACAGGATGATAGTCACAATATCTTGTTTTGTAAATACCGGGTACAGGTCATAAGTGGATTTGACTTCGTCGTTGATTGCATTATCAGAATGATTACGGCACAGGCTTCATAGAGGTGTGAATGGGCGCATGGCGATAACCCAGAACAGCTTAGCTCTCCAGCCGAGAATTTCTAGGTTAATTAAGGTGAAAAATAGTATAATTAAATATGTATATTTTGTTATAGTAAAACATACATTAGGAAAGGGTATCCATTCATGTTTTGGTACAGTTTGTAAACTATTGAGATGTGAATAAGTTAAAAAAATCACCATCAAGTTAATTTTATTTATTATAAGAATATTCGCGGCAGTGATTTCATATTTATATCAAATACATATCACAATGGTGATTGAATCACATATAACGGTTGGATTCGCATATGTACAATATGTACTTTTTATTTTAATTTTATATTTTGATAAATGAACTATGAATGATTCCAAAGGGAAGTTCAAGCCAAACACCAGCTGAATAGTATATAATTTCATCTCTTACTGGATTAACCAGTTGTGAAAATTTTTACAAATAGCCCGCGCTATATATTAATAATTAAGTGCTTTCGAAGACTCAAAACCCCGTATGACAATGTTATATTCAATACAGCGCCATCTATATACACAAGGAAAATGGTGATCGTAGGACAAAAAACCATGTGTAAAGCGAAAATCTGACGAATCAACTCAAAAATTCAGCCCGCACAGATGCCAAAAACGTTCACGAAAAATACTACACAAGAAATCTGGAATAATACCAGCTTTAAAACACAGAAATACCCAAAATAATAGACGAAATTGCAAGTGCAAATGACCCAATCTGACCATATCCGGGTCTGTGTCCCGTACAAAATATATGTAAATATGAAGTTATAATTATATGCATAACCATTATTCCTATGTATATATACTGGTATTTTTTTTCAATTTCTTTCTATATCCCCATCGTATCTATATAACCGCCAACTGTGCAGAAACACGCTATAGTTTTACACTAGGCAAAGAATGGAAAAGGAAGAAGAAAAAATGATCGAACTTTATATAATCTGACTGAAGTGTTAGAAGCTCGAACGTGTATGTGGGTCAGTCAGGCTGAACCAATGGCGTACTACTTTCGGCTATAATCCTCAATCGTTTTTTTCAATCGTTTATATTTTCTCGATTAAAAAGCGATTGAATCGCGATATCGCTTTTTATTCGCGAGGATTTTCTCGATTGAAAAACGATTGCCAACAGAAAAAAAAAACCATTCGAACAGCGATCGCGAATGAATCGTTTATTTTGAAGAAAAAAAACCATTCCCTCGCGCCTTGGAAAATCGCGACATCGAGAAAATTTAACGAAATAAACGATTCATTCGCGAACGATAATTGGAAACGGTGCCTAAAGAGGTCAAATTCTTAGGAATGTTGTTTGATCACCGATTAACATTCAAATCTCATATAAATTGCTAGAAAGCTAAGCGCACTAAAGCTCTTGATTTGTTGAAGGTAGATGCCAACTATAAGTGGGGAGGTGATCAGCAAACACTTCAGCAAACACGATCATTTGTTCATTCCAAACTTTATGGTTCTATTGTTTACAACGGTGCAAGCAAGTCAAACTTGGCAAAGCTAGATCCTATTCTCCATCAAGGACTAAGACTTTGCCTTGGAGCGTTCAGAACATCCCTCGAAGAAAGCTCATATGTCGAAGCAGATGAATTTCCTTTAGAACTTCAAAGAATTAAACCATCACTGCAATATATCACAAAATTGCGATCAAATCACTTGAATCCTGCATATAACTGTTTTCAAACCTCCGTTAGTGCACCTCTTTCTGAAGAAACCTTCCTTTATCCCACCTCTTGGAATTCGTATGAAACCACACATTGTAGCAGCTGGTATTAAGCTTAGTCAAATTTTACCTAACAAGCTCTTACCAATTCCACCATGGCAGTTAGTTCAACCAGAAGTAGATATTTCTCTAACGAAATATAAAAAGGCAGACACGAGCCAACTCTTGTATACACAATAATTTGGTGTACTGAGAGAGAAATACAGATCGCATCAGACTATTTATACAGATGGTTCTAAAGATGGTGAGAGAGTAGCATGTGCTACTATCCTTAGTTCCAAAACTAACACCTGCCGACTACCAGGTAAAAGTTCGATATTCACTGCAATCGCTATATTGTTGGCCTTAGAAGGTATTGGGTCCACTAAAAGGAGAAAATATGTCATATTCTCAGATTCACTGTCCTGCCTCCAAGCGATTAAAAGTGGAACTTCGACTCATCCCACTATCTTGAGTATTCTACAACTACATGACTGTAGGTTTGAGCAACGGACTGATATTGTGTTGTTTGCGTTGCCTAGTTACGTTGGCATCAAAGGTAATACCCTCTATCTGTACTTATGTGAGACGGCTGTTTCAATCTTTATGGGATGCTGTGAATAATAACAAACTTCATGAGTTCAAAAAAACTGTAGGGTATATACTCATCTGAACAGCCAGAAACGTTTCGATTAAACCATGATCAGGCGATGTAGAACCGGCCATACACGATTAACTCACGAACATTTACCAAACAAGAGTCAGTCGCAAGATATATTCCATGCCATGAAGATCTCACGCTGAAACAAATTCTTATCGAATGCATAGATTTTAAGATTGTAAGAGATGCTTTTTATGGAGCAACTACTTTGGAAGATCTTTTTAGAGAGGATTGCATCTTGGGTTATTTGAGAGAAATCGGTTTGTTGCATAAGTTTTAATGTGTGTGTGTTTTAATGCGCTGGATTACAGAGTTATTGGCTCGAGTACTTGAATTTTGTTTGATCGTCGCTATATAGCTGAAATATTGCTGAACGCGACATTAAACCTTAATTCTCTCTCTCGCACTCAGAGTTACTTCTCACTTAACTTGAATTAAAACCACTCAAGTTCCTCAGACTTGAGTGAGATCAATTTCCACTCTTATGCTTGAGTGACACCAAACTTGAGTGAGATCAATTTCCACTCTTATGCTTGAGTGACTGTCCCTCAAGTTGAGTGCATTTAACTCAAGTTAAGTTTACTGTATCGGGTCGAAGCTTCAAAATCTCGATTTTTTATGTTATACCAGCGTACACATTCTAACCTACAAGTTGGGGGAATAAGAAATTATGAAAATGAGTGCATTCTAATAAAAAAAAACATGACTTTTTAAAACCCGTGGTACAGTATTGCTGATTAGTTTTTGGCCGTTTTCTCCGTTTAGTTTTTCGTCAAAAAGTGTTTTTCCCGTTCTAATTTCTCTCTTGTTGTTCGATGTACAAACCTGAACTTTTGACACAATATTTCAATCGCGTAGATCTTCAAAAGTTTACCTCACATTTGGTAAGTTCGGCCCTGTTCATGAATTCTTCATGATTTAGTGGAGAGGCTCGAGTTTTTGTAGATTTTTTCAATCTTTCAACTTTGCACGACGGTAAAATAACTTCTAGGCCCTAACTAAAAAAACTGAAGCAACCTATTTTCATTCAAATGATAAAGTTCATTATTACAAAAAGCAAGTTTGTTTGAAACTGAGAGAGTTATTAGCACGTGATTTTGAGGACTACACTTTTCTAAACGACATCATTTACCTTTAAATAAATCGATTCTTGTAATAAATTCGAGAAAGGTATTTATTTATCTAAATTTCTTGAATCAAGGGCTTTCAGAAAATGTATAGTTTGTATCGATACAAAAAGCACTGCCACGTAATTAAGCAAAATTGTGATACGTACAGGTACGCAACTGGGACCCGATACAGTAACCTTATGTGAATAGTAACAAAAGTTGATTGAAAATCTCACTCAGGTATTGAGTGAGATCAATTTCCATTCTTACTTGAGCGAAATTTCACTCAACTTTTTTTAGAGAGTACTAATCGGCAGATCTACCGTCTGAGATATTATTAGCCAAACAATGAAACATCAATAAACACCACCTAGATTCTATGCTGTTGAGGTAATCAAAATGTTGACATTTTTGAATAATATGTGTTTTGCACTTACAGTGGTTTAGCCCGAGTAAATTATTGGTGTGACATTTACAATCGTAGCGACAAACCAAAGATCAGTTAATACGGACCAGACGCTTGTAATTATAGAGAACATTACGAATGTAAATCGGTATTCTTACCTCGTGATTGACGACAAAACCCGGAAGCCTCGCTATTAATCGACGTTATATAAATATCACAGTGACTGGCGCAAGGTTGTGTAACAAGACAAACTAATCGGACTAGCGTTTGATTAAAGCATTTGTCTGATTTATTTGCGACCAGTTTAACCTTTGTCAGGCCTCAGGTTTTTTTTGTGGGAATTAAAAATAATTAAGATACAAAGGACATCTCTCAATTCTTCGGAATAAGAGAAAATGGAGTTTGGATAGTTTCCATCCAAAAAGTAAGACCTATTAATATTACTGATATTAGAATTCTCACTGACTATCTTTGCATAGTAAAGCAAGGTATTAAGCACTCCGCAGAATGACAAGCAATCACGCCTGATGATGGTTTGAACAATAAACCGAAATACCGAGTCAAAATGAATTGCTTGTCATCCTTCGGAGTGCTTACCTTGCTTTATTAATATTACTGGTCCATCCAGTCCACAATGGTAGGTCTATATTTGCTCAACCTATTCATCTAACCTTCAGTAGTTTGCACTGAAAGTACATGGCCGTGTGACTAACGTCACAGGACCTACGAACTAGGGTAGGCATAGGACTCCGACGCGCACTGAACTCTTGGAAATTTACCGCTCCAAGTTGAAACCCTACCTATATTAAGATGGGCAAAGCCCAAGTCAGAATCACCAGTGATTGAAGTAGGTCAGCTCAGAACAGTCCCCTAATGCACCTTCATGCCAAAAATCAATCTTCTAATATCAACGATTCTCCTTATTTTGCCAACGAAAGGATTCGGATCGACTGACTGACTACCGGACAATTTGCAGAGGGTAGCCTGCAGCCAAGCTAATTCGACGTATCTTTTGACTTTAGATTAAAACTACTTCACATATTTTTTCGTCTCCTGACATGACACTGTAAAAATAGGTCTAAGGAGAAACATAAATCTCTTATTGGACAAGTGCTTACACACGTTCATTTAGAATTGTGTTGATGTGGTTAATACGGAGAAACATTAATATAACTTTAGGCCAGTTATGATCCGACTCGGTAGCATGGGTAATATTTTCACACGGCAAAGGCAATAATACACTTTGTACTCAGTTTGGTGTATAGTCGAATTGAGCCTGATAGCAACATAACTTTTCGGATGATAATAGCACTGAGAAAGACCGTTGCCCGGTATATCAGAAGCGTTTCTGAATTAGTGCGACGCGATTATAAAATATATTCTGACTGAAATATTGCAGGACCCCATCTAACAATTCATCGTATTCTTACGAAGTAAGCTCTCATTTGCAAATTGTCCGGTAATGAGTGAGTCATTTGAGTGACTTATAACATTACGCTTGGACCCCCAAGTCATCTAGGTGACGTTTTACATTACGCTTGGACCCCCCAGGTCATCTTCCTAATCCTACTTCGTAGGTCATGCGACTTTAGTCACACTACTCATGTTCTCGGTAATGAACCGCAAATTATTACTGATGACAAATTAATCCTGACCGAGCCAGCCAGGTAAATTTTGCGACGTGAGATGCGACATTTTTCATACTATACCGAGAATGATGCCTGCAACTGAAACAGATGAATATATCATGCTCTGATTCAGAAAGTTTCTTCTGGAGATCCGGATATGCATTCTCTTTGTACCAACCACAGTCCAATGTTATAGACATGTTCAATGACGATTTTGTGGCTGTACACTGTTTTATAACACGGAAGCGCAGCTATAGACGCCGGGTATCTCATGGGTGCCTATAGAACATATTAGGATGTTAAATTAATAGATTAGAATTCCCGAACATTGATTATTTGAGGGATTCTATTCGATATATGAAACCTTAGAAAATGACATCCGGCAAAGGAAATAGGGGTGACAGCGATATCTATTTATTATTTATCATATCTGAAACGTTTTCAGATTTTTATTTTATTTCGAGATACAAAATGAGACAACGTTCGTGTTCTCATGTTCTATGTACTGATTGATTTGTTTGGAATAATTCAGTACGACAATCCTTTCTCTCGTGACAGCCTAATTCAATATTAATTCCCCCGACAGTTCCAATCCATCTCTGACTTAATGCGTCCAAATGAAGTCTCCATTCGGCTGATTGTTTTCAGCACCTTTCGTAACTTTCGTGTAAGTGCTACAGGCGAAAATAAGAATTGATATTTAAAGCGATTATCCGGTTTACATCTGCATCGTCGTAATGGTTAAAATATTCTCAACTAACTTTTTTCCTTATAAATAACACACTATAGATTTATAATTATTAATACCCTAAATATCTTGTCATATGGTTCAACATATTTATTGATTGATCAGTCCCATTTCATTTCAGGCGCGATTAGGCAATGTTCGATAAAACAATTTCCCCGAAGAAAAGCAATTTACGTGGGTGTTGGGCTGTAATTACCTAGAAATGTGGAAATAAGATAACCATACAACCAAGTGATATATGTTTGTTCAAATACATCAACAAGACAAAACATACTTGAAACCTAGTAAAAAGCGTAAATTATCTACCAAATTGCATTGCAAGAATATTTACGGTGACAGGAATATTTACGGTCCTTGCAGGGGGTCGAAGTTCAGTGTCCACATTAAATACAATATCTCCCTAAGTATGTTCACCACAAGTAATATTTATTCACAAGTAACAAGAATAAAAGAAACAAAACGCGTTGGTGAGTCAATCACTGGCTTCTAGAACCTTCCATCCCCCCCCCCTCCATTCAAACTCCGCAGCAACCACTTTATTTTCTGTGTACCTAGAACTAAAAAGAACTAACATTCTTTTTATTATCCCCTCATTTCCTCTATCTACATATTTCATTTGGGCTTCTAATGGGAGCAATTCGCATGATTGTATTTGGCAATAACTTAATAATAGTTTACGTCTGTGTTATAATATCTATGTGTAGATGGGGAGGACGTATTTGATATTTCCGTTTGATTGTGTTGCATTTCTCTCGAAGTAGGTCCTTCCTTCTTTCCCAGGATGATGTATGTATGCAATGGATACTATGACATACTGGCTTAAATAGAAGAAAGAAAGGAAATATGCAGATATTGATGTTTTCCTATATACAATTACATACATGTATTCATCAAGTATGAACTCAGGTACAAGACGATAATACTGTATGCTCATTGTCCGGTGGTTCACAAATGTCAGACGAAAGTAAATGGTACATTCCCAGTGGCTTACGATTAATTTCCTATATATATATAATGGTGTCGGTGTAGTTATCCCGAGTGACCTTGATTTAATGGTCGTATGGGGATTATATAGGAATATTGGTTATATAGGTCCCGAGATTACTTTTCCCCAAAGCGGAAATAAAAATAATCGGTCTCCATATACCGGAACGAGAATACTGATTATTGAAATTTAATGCTTGGTTCTTGTCGGGTGGCAATTGGGTGTTGATTAATCGAGAACATAGGATCAGTACATATTTCAGAAACGTCTGCTGTTGATGTCACCTTATAATTAGGCGCACGATAGAGTTTGGTGTAAGTGGAGCGGGAATTGTCTGGACGATATCAACTTGGTGTTTTCATGGAACGTGAAGGGAATTTGCTCAAAATGAATTGATCACGCATCTTCCCGCTAGCGATACATGTCTGGTCGAGATAAACGCAAGGGCGATAGATAACAAAACATGCAGTGGAAACGAATATTTTTCCAGTCAAACTTTTATAGGGATGGCAATATTGATGTGGTATTCCTATACATCGCAACACCGGCTGTCAAACTTCTGCCTATCCATCCTCCTGAAATCGATAGGGTAGGATGAAAATCAGGGTTGGATGGTTGTCTACATTATGGCTAAATGTCCGTCTTTATTTTATGTACTATTTGTTCCACTTGTAGCTACATTAAAATTCTTCTTCTAAATTAGTAATAACTTATAAATGTATTGACCAGTTATGTTCACGTCACATAATATTTGACTAAAATAATTGGATACTCATTGTATGATTGTTTCCATTAAAACCTTAGGCCTTGGGTGGGGCTGGGGTGGTGGGGGGGGGGGGCTACTGAACTTTCTGTGATATCTCCATAACGACAGGGGATTGAGAGCTGACACTTTGGACTTTATAGTTTATCATATTGGGTTTATTCCGAGCTTATTTGCATAACTCTCCGAGTGGAGGATCATGGGTAAATTCGAGATGGTGGTCACGTGGGGTAGCAGAAAAATGATGTTTTCCGCATTGAAAAGTGAGTAAACACTATTTTATTTCACATTACATTAATTGATTACGCAGTTTTTGCAGAGAAATTGCATAAATGAAAAAATCGGTTAACATCAGCAAATTCTTGGTATTCTTCATAGAAACCGTCTACGAAATTACGCCAATACCAGCAACATACCGAGGAACTACATCTTTTTAAGTTGTCTATTTGTAGGTTGTGTTAATAATAAAGATAGTTCATAGCTGACTTCCAATCAGATAACTCACTGTACTCGACTACATGTACAGTGTGGTACTCTATTTCTCTCACGTTACGTGGTTCTTAAATTTATTAAAAGGTAGATAGATTCAGAGACGTTGTAATAACTAGATTGCCGTTGGCTGAAAAACTATATTCTTGAAGAGAAATTTCGGGGCTTTAGTCGGTATTTTGACATATACCTCCGAATTTAAAGACATAAATTCCCGTTATATAAATGCCCCAATGAATGAAGCAATGTTATGTAACGGGACAACTTCAACGAACCCGGAGAACAGCGCTTCATTAAAACTGACAATGCTCGTCTGATTTATCTCTGTCCCGCCTAACCGTTGTCCAAATTCAAGATCTTTCTGTTATGGTAATTAAACATGAAGTATTCACACAGCACAGCATTTAAATTCTTTCTAGTGGGACCAGATGAAGTTTAGATTTTCGCATCAAAATTAGTTAGTATTACTATAAACGCTTTATTTTTCCTGCGAAATTATCTTTTGCCATTTTTTATTCGGTGAAGGGTCTCCTGTGAAAGATATGTCCCGTGAATATATATATATCTGATTTGGATATTGAATATAATCTACATATTGAATATAATATGTTCTTGTATTAAAGGTGAAACCGTAAATGATAAATCCCGCGAAGAATAAGGCATTAATACACTGTAAAAACGCTGAGTAAACGTTCAACCATAAAGTGGATGTAACTCGGTTGCAACCATAAACTGGTTCAACGTAGCACCAAGCAAAGTTCAACGTTGAACTGAAATGAGGTTAAACGTTCAACACGAAAAGGTGTAACGTTGAACTGAAAGGTAAACGTTGAACCAGTTTCTGGTTCAACGTTTAACCATGGAAAACCCTGAACCAAAATTTGGTGTTACCTATAACCAATTACTGGTTCAACGTATAACCAGATTCAGGTTCAATGTTTTCTCAGAAATAGGTTCAACGTACAACCACATCAAGGTTAAACGTACAACCACATCAAGGTTTAACGTTGAACTGAAATGAGGTTAAACGATCAACCACGAAAAGGTGTAACGTTGAACTGAAAGGTAAACGTTGAACCAGTTTCTACGCGGTCTAACTTTATGAATGCTCAAATAAACACTAGACTATTTGCTATCAAATGAACAACTAAAGATATGAAAAGCTAAAATGTAAACATTGAATTCTACCAATTCATGAATCACAGAAACCACAAGTAACAGGGGTTACAATAATGGGGAAGGGAGTCTGGGGAGGTTTAGTAACATCCAAGATGGTACCACCTACAATAAGTTTGATGCCTCCCTTTCAACTGATGTTAGACTCATAACACTCCTCATCTAAGGAATGAAAACTTCAAGATGCAAAATGATTATCATGATTATTATTAACTTTTTTTAGCTTACTGCTGTATGATGAAATATTACTGTATACATATGGCATACTTGTCTGTTAATATCACCGATCTGAAATATTTGAGTGAGCAAGTTAATTGCATTTTATTACAGTTTAGTTTTGGGACCTACATACATAGTTTATGTGTGTCCAACCTTCCTACACATAGTATAGGTGATCGGACTTCACACAGCGACCTATTCTGGGTACATGTTATATCACTGATTTGAGTGAGCTAGTTAATTGCATTTTATCACAGATTAGTTATGGGACCTACATACATAGTTTATGTGTGTCCAACCTTCCTACACATAGTATAGGTGATCGGACTTCACACAGCGACCTATGTATTCTGAGTACATGTTATATCACTGATTTGAGTGAGCTAGTTAATTGCATTTTATCACAGATTAGTTATGGGATCTACATACATAGTTTATGTGTGTCCAACCTTCCTACACATAGTATAGGTGATCGGACTTCACACAGCGACCTATGTATTCTGAGTACATGTTATATCACTGATTTGAGTGAGCTAGTTAATTGCATTTTATCACAGATTAGTTATGGGATCTACATACATAGTTTATGTGTGTCCAACCTTCCTACACATAGTATAGGTGATCGGACTTCCCACAGCGACCTATGTATTCTGAGTACATGTAATATCAATGATTTGAGTGAGCTAGTTAATTGCATTTTATCACATATTAGTTGGGACCTATATACATAGTTTATGTGTGTCCAACCTTCCTACACAGAGTATAGGTGATCGGACTACAAACAGCGACCTATGTATTCCGAGTACATGTATTTAACATCACTGATCTGGGATAATTGAGCGAATTATGGACCTACATACAGAGTTTATGTGTGTCCAACCTTCCTACACAGAGTACAGGTGATCGGACTTCACACAGCGACTTATGTATTCCGAGTACATGTATTGTAATATCACTGATCTGAAATATTTGAGTGAGATAGTTAACTGCATTTTATCAGATTAGTTATGGGACCTACATACATAGTTTATGTGTGTCCAACCTTCCTACACAGAGTACAGGTGATCGGACTTCACACAGCGACTTATGTATTCCGAGTACATGTATTGTAATATCACTGATCTGAAATATTTGAGTGAGATAGTTAACTGCATTTTATCAGATTAGTTATGGGACCTACATACATAGTTTATGTGTGTCCAACCTTCCTACACATAGTATAGGTGATCGGACTTCACACAGCGACCTATGTATTCTGAGTACATGTTATATCACTGATTTGAGTGAGCTAGTTAATTGCATTTTATCACAGATTAGTTATGGGACCTACATACATAGTTTATGTGTGTCCAACCTTCCTACACATAGTATAGGTGATCGGACTTCACACAGCGACCTATGTATTCCGAGTACATGTATTTAACATCACTGATCTGGGATAATTGAGAGAATTATTTAATTGCATTTTATCACAGTTTAGTAATGGGGCATACATACATAGTTTATGTGTGTCCAACCTATCACTGATCAGGGATATTTGAGAGAGCCAGTTAATTGCACATTATCACAGTTTAGTTATAGGACCTACATACATAGTTTATGTGTGTCCAACCTTCTTTAATACACAGAGTATTCAAAGTACATGTATTGCAATATCATCAGGAACATTTGAGTGAGCTAGCTAATTGCATTTTATCAAAGTTTAGTTATGGGACCTAAATACACAGTTGAAGTGTGTAAGACCTTCCTACAAAGAGTATAAGTGGTCAGAATTCACACAGTGACTTATGTACCCGAGTCAAATTATATTACACAATGTATTAATGATCTGGGACATACCGAGTCATAATATGGTAAATAAAAATTCATATCCACCTTCCTGTACAGAGTACATGTAAAGGTGGTCAGACTTCACACATTGACTTTTGTATCTGAAGTCAATTATTCGTCATGTATCGATGATTTGTGATATATCGAGTGTTGCATTGTTTTCTTGTATTCAACATCACAGTTAATTCATAGTAAACAACATCCTTGTCTTCTCATCTACATGTAGCTGCAGAGTGTTATGTTGGGCCATCTGCTTCAACAGATGAGAGGGCTACAGGTATATGCACATTGTTCTTCATTCTATCACAGTAATGAGACTTTGTTTGCATACGATGGTGTCACTTTTCTATCACCAGTAGTATGCCGGCCATTGTGGTTGATTTTTTTGTAAGGGTGTTCAGGAATGCTGAAGATTCAACACAGTTCCGTTTTGTTCCTCTTGTATATGTAATATGGTACCACAGCTTTAGCCTGAATATTTGTTGTATCACATTACCATTTCATCTTTTCTGTCACATCCAATGTCTTATGATACCGGTAGCCATTATCTTGTGATGCAGGCATGTCAGAGACCAATTATTTCACATAGTCCAAGTTATGAAATAATGCACACACTTCCACCATCATCCGAAACCCTGTAATGTATCATCCGAAACCCTGACCCTGTAATGTAGTGATCCGCACTGTGACGTGTCTCTGATCTTTCTTGCAAGCAGTTGGTCCTATTAAACAAATAAAGAATTGTGCAATATAATTTGTCTTCACTATCCTGTCAATATAGCTTACATTTGTAAATACCATTCTATAAAATCTGAACTCATCAACTGTACATTGAGCCATCTGCAGATGAAGCCTTGATGACCCCCCCACTCACCAACAGAGTGGCAAAATTATTCATTCTTGTTGCTGGTTTTAGTATGGTCTATGAGCATCATATATCTGATTATTAGCATTGAAAATGACAGATTATTCCTTACATCTTCAATCGCGATAAAATCCATTACAAGATGACGATGTTCACTCTGTGGGAGCCATATACACTGTTGCCTCCTTCATCTTCCTCCAACAGTCAGACTCAAACAAATGGCTTCTTTCTGACCTTCTCCCTGTTACACTTCCTGTAGCAGAAAATATTAAATGGAGTAAGATCTAATATAACTAATTTATTCATAAAGGTTGGGGGAAATATCCCGATTTTCATGACAAGCACTCACTCACTCGGCCCCTCGCAACCCCTGGCAATTTCTCATGCCACCACCCTGCCTCGGGAATATCTCATGAAATCAATCCCACATGGTCTTGCCACATAAAAATAGTATATATTTTCACCACCCCCCCCCCTCCCCCACACACACACTTTACCACCATGCCCCCTTATCTGGATTGGAAAAAAAATCATAATTACTAACATGGATATTATAGTATACTAATTTGGTAGCTACCACCCTATGTTGCATGTTTGTAAATCTCATCCATTTGCCTCTTGACCCCGCCCCCCCCCCTCCCCCCTAACTGGATGTGTGTGTAGTGGGCATGGGGGGGGTTATGTAGTGGGCATGCTGGGGGGGTTATGGGGTAATACATGGTACAGCTATGATGTATCATTTATCAAGTCTTATCAATGACTTCTCAAATTTCCTTCGATTGTGTCCTTGTAATGTATTCACTTACTACTTGTCATCCATCATGGTGTATTTCATAAACATCAAAATGACTTCTTCATCGATCAGGCACTAGGGCAGCTGGACTTCTCACACTTCTCACTTGATCACTGGATAAACAGTTACACAATGTTGACATGATATTACCCCATTGGACACAAAATGTTGCCAACATTTGATATAGTCTTACGACATTATGTAACTATTATAAATTCATTGGACTGATTAGAATTTCAGGCAAAATTGAGGGGTGACTGAATGTTAATAGATGTTTTGAATTATTATAGGATTATAACATGCATAGGAATATGTCCAGTGAACAATACTATATAATGTCTTAATGTATTTGTTTTTGTTTTTTTTGGAATAGGAGATTAATGCATATTAGTTTGCAAGGACCTTAGAGTTTAACAATCCACAAAGCGTATTGCAAGTATTTTTGTGGACAACGCGGCTGATAATTACTGGTATCCATATGTATATAGCTGTTGACCTATGCAGATATAGTGACAGTTTAATTAATTCTTTTTTTGGAAATACATAGGAAATTATATAGCCTGTAAGGGCCTTAGATTGCACTCACCCACAACTGGTATGGAAAAACGACATGCTAAATGTAATAAGTGATTGGAAATTGCAAAATACCGCAAAGTGGTAACAGTAAATTATATCAATGACATATTAAAACAGACAACAGACAGCAAAATTCTTTCACGCAATGAATAAATGAACGGAGAATGAACAATGAAGCATAGCCCAGTTTTCGACACAGCTTCGATTTCAAAACATAAAGCTAAAGCAACGGGGACGAGATTTCTGTGCGTAACGTATCCAGTGTTGAAGCGCAGTTCAAACAATTGTTTGTCCATATTACTTACCAGAAAACAGATGTAACGGGACGAGTAATGTTCATTGTTAAGCTGCCAACAACACCACACGTTCGCCTCCTCACACTGCAATCCAGCAGGTGGCGCTTCATAAAACGAAGGACGATAACCGATGGCCAGTTGAACCATAGTCCAGTTGAACGTTGAACCAAAAAGTGGTTCTTTTGACGACCACCGCGGGAAAAACAATAACGAGGGCGGGAAATACGTTGAACCGAAAAACAGTTGAACGTATACTCGGTCGGGAATAATTTTGACCCACACAACAGTATTACGTCTTTCATTTTTGATAACTTCTATGATTGTTTCTGACTGTTGATAGGTTATTTTATGAGCGAAAATAGTAATATGCCATCAAAATAAGTGCATAACAGCGAAGTTTTCCAAATCGACACGCGTTATTAACGACTTGGACATTCAGTTTTAAGCATAACCACATGGTTTATTTGGAAAAGTCTGCAGAATTTAACTTAATATTAATAAGAAAATTACTCCCTGTTCTCAGACATTCATATCCCATTGTTTCGGTCATGTTGGTGTCGTTTTACCATGCACGGAGTTTCATGTGGTTGAACGTATAACCAGTTATAGGTTGAACGTAGAACCAATAATAGGTTCAACGTTTACGCCCAAGCTAGTATCATGTGGTTATACGTAGAACCAGTTATAGGTTGAAAGAAGAACCAATAACAGGTTCAACGTTTACCTCCATGCAAGTATCAATATATGCTTGAATTCGAACTGAAAACGTTCAACCAGATTCCGGGTAAACGTTTACTGTCATTAAAAATTGGTTCAACGTTGAACTGATAACAGGTTGAACATTTACTCCCTGAAATTGGCCGTTTTTACAGTGTAGTATTGTCCCGTAAAAATAAAAATCTTGGGTGTATATTTGTTTAACCGCCTTACCCATCATTAGACAAATGCTTCACTTGCATTGACGTTCCCATGGTTAATTCCGAAAAATCGAAATAAACATGGACTGTAAATTAACACATTCGATGGGACATTTCCCATATCGTACCCATGGCGATGTTAGCTATCGCAACAGACTCATGTGTTTAACTTTATACACATACGCACTTGAGGGTTTTGTGGTTGTTCCTGTTTTTCAGTGCAGACACATAGTAATACTCGACGGTTATACCATCCTTGTTTGCAGGAGCCATTTGGATCTAAGGGTACCAATTTGATTTCCAACACATTGATTACTCTAAGCATTATATTTGATATTTGAATACTGGAGAAATGCTAGATACCCGGACGCTAACTAAGTAGTTATTATTCAAAAGAAGATATAACATGTTTTAGGTAAGTTACTTTTCCAAGAAAACAAATTCAGACGACGTTCGTGACTCGCAAATGCAGTGTATTGATTAATTTGTTCGGAATAACTCAAATCCAATACAGTAATCCTAACTCGTTTCAGTAATGCGATATTAATTTGTCCGATAGTTTCAATCAATTTCTGATATAATTCTCCAGGATGAATTGTCCATTCCTCTGATTGTTCTTAACACCAATTTTGCGCCAGAATGCCAGAAGTGTAGAGTTACGGGCACGAAATATAGAAAATATGGTATGGACATACTTCAGTTTTTCATGTCTTCTTCATTCATTAGTGCGTCATCTTTCTGAGTAACGCACGCAGATGTACAACAATTTTATCTCCTAAATAATTTGTCATATGCCAAGAGTTTGTCCAAAAAGGTCCGAGTATGCAGCGTCCGATAAAACAACGTTCTAGGATAAAAGCAGATTTAATTTTGAATATTTGCAACGTGGTTATTACTGCTAATTATCCTCCCAAAACTGCCCTTGGTTCCTGTGTGTCTGTGCGCAGTAGTTTCCTTCCGTCCGCTGGAAATGGGTTCCACCACAATCACACATAATCAAGAGCCACATGAAACCTGCGCAGAATATAACTACCGAAGTTTTCAAGAAAGCGTTACAGAAATATTTTATGATGGTATATGTATGATAATATGTACTGTCGGTGGCCTTCAATTTTGGTGCCAGGCCTTGGGGGGGGGGGGGAGAGCAAAATGCCCCCCACCAACTTTTCTGCGCTTTCTTCGGAACTATAAAAAATTGAGAGCTGACACTCCGTGGCTTCATAATTTATTATATTGGGGGTCATATTGAGCCTATTTGCATAACCCCCGTAGTATAGCATCATGGGTAAATTCAAGATGGTGGCCACTTGGGGTGTCAGAAAAATGATGTTTCTGACTTTTTTCTCAAAATTTCTGCTTTTCCGCGATGAAAAGTGAGCAAAAACTATTTCATTTCGCATCGCATTAATATTTATGAATTTATCACGCAGTTTTTGCAGCGAAATCGCATAAATTTAAATATTTGAAAAATATCCGATCAAAAAGTCGAGCAAAAAATACCGTTTTTGAAAATGACGTCACTGTGACCTAATCAAAGCGGCCATCTTGAATTTGTTTACAGTTTCTGGTAGAGCTCGTCTCCAGGGTATAGTTTGGTAAGTTTTAGATCCCTAGCTCAAGGGGTACGATAAATAATTAAGGGGGCCGAAATGGCCCCTCCCCAGGTCTCGAAAGGTCACAAAAAGCCCAGGCCAGATAGAGTTAAGATCAAACCTGCGAAACGTCGATTGGTTTCCTTTGAAACTAATATGCCGTGGGTAGAGATACTTTACACATCAGACAGTGGTCCAAAGTTGCCCAATTTAACTTACAGAAGGTGTAGAAGGACCAATACTAGAAGTTTTATATCTAATTAGAGATAATTCAGCCAGTGTTGCTTGCAATATAGCTGATTAGATTTTACACTAGGAAAGAGGTACACCCTCTCCTGATTATATATCCGAAAGAACATTGTAAAGCGTACAATTAATATCTTTCATGTCAGAAGTATGTCTGTATGTGCACAGACATACTTCTGACATGAAAAACATTAGCTTTACGTTTCACATTGTCCTTTCGGATATATAATTTCCAATCAATGACATGCACATGATAGAGTCTTATGACGATTGTGAGTTCGTCGTTGTATGATTTGCTGCATCCCTAAAGCTGTCTAGTGACAAAAGATAAAAAGTTGAGACTAGAGCGCTATAAAAGAGAAATATGTAAAAATCTATCACCTTGTCTGAATTACAGCTCCTGCAATTTCAGTTTACAGTTGAGTCTGAGCCGATCGTTAGGCCTGCCACTATACAAGAGAGGATTCTCCCGTGGTAATTCATCAGTCACATGTTAACTCTACCAAGTCGGGGAGCGGGGGGGGGGGGGGGGCAAACAAACTTCTAACAACTTTCTGTGCTATCTCCGGAACAGCAAAACCGAATAATGAGCACATACATGAGCGGATTACTTTTCATATGCTCGCTCCATATAAACGCTGGAAATAGGCTCAAGATCATTCTTCTTAACTCTAGGTCATCAGGGGTACTATGCAAGAAAAGACATCGGAGTGTTCAACAAACATCGATTTTACTATATGCGAAGTCACTTCCGGCGGTGTGCAGCTTGGCAGGGAATCCTGTCCAAAATTCTGACTAATGACGGGGGTATTATTATGAGGTGGTTGATCGACTCCCCCTATCTACTGACACGAAAAAAACCTTTTCCTCTCATGTATCAACGGAGACAAAAAATAATGATTTTTAGCAATTTCATCAGTTCGGGTCACAATGACCTTGACATTTGACATTGACCTAAATTAGAGACGTTACATATCATCTCCCCTATTGACCGCACTGACAAACAATTTGACTTGTAAATGATTTCCTGATTTTATGGTCACAGTGACCTTGACCTAAATTTTGATACATGACATATCGTCTCGCCTTAATATAATCTACGGACACAAAATAATCACGATTTTTAAGAATTTCCTGATTTTCGGGTCACATACCAAGAATCTAACGATTCGTGATATGTGTTGTATCTCAGGTACGCTTTTATTGTACCTGTTCATGTGGCAACTTGGATGATATGACCACACGGCCCCTAGCACCGGCATAAGCGATATTAGATATAAATCTAGAGAGCTGTGATGGAAATGCTCTGACAACTCGTATATTGGTAATTGGTGAGCTGTTTCGCTGTGACAACTCGTACACTGGGGATTGGTGAGCTGTATCGTCGTCAGATGAAAATGACGACATTTAACACAAAAGACTAGTCTGTAAGGCCCGATGTCGACCCAGCATTAACTTCCAACAAATGCCACATATATCCAAGACCAACAGGTCTGTACAGGGAGCGGGCCTCGTTGACGAAACGTCCACCAGCAGAATCTCGCCATATACAGGTAAAAATTACAAAACATATAAGGGAAGTGGGAAGAGTTGCCGACATACTGGCAGAGCCACATGACTTCACAGTATAGTCTTCCGGTTAACTTATTCTAAACAAACATATCAAGAATCTAACGATTCGTGATATGTGTTGTATCTCAGGTACGCTTTTATTGTACCTGTTCATGTGCAAACTTGGATGATATGACCACACGGCCCCTAGCACCGACATAAGCGGTATTAGAAACAAATCTAGAGAGCTATGATGGAAATGCTCTGACAACTCGTAATTGGTAATTGGTGAGCTGCTTCGCTGTGACAACTCGTACACTGGGGATTGGTGAGCTTTATCGTCGTCAGATGAAAATGACGGCATTTAACACAAAAGATTAGTCTGTAAGGCCCGATGTCGACCCAGCATCCACTTACCACAAATGCCAACATATATCAAAGAGCAAAAGGTCTGTACAGGGGGTGGGCCTCGGGGACGAAACGTCCACCAGCAGAATCCCGCCATATACAGGTAAAAATTGCAAAACATATAAGGGAAGTGGGAAGAGGTGCCGACACACTGGCAGAGCCACATGACTTCACAGTGTAGTCTTCCGGTTAACTTATTCTAAAGCACATACCAAGAATCTAACGATTCGTGATATGTGTTTTATCTCAGGTACGCTTTTATTGTACCTGTTCATGTGGCAATACTTTCACCGTAGATTTTGCAGTAAAGCATCCTTGGTTATTAGAGTATTTATTGCAGCAGTTTTTTTGTAGCTAAGATTGCAGTAATGAAAATAAATACTGTTAATTTTGCAGTAAGCTCAAATACAGTAATGAAAAATGTTACTGACATCTTTGTTGCACATTAATTCAGTGTACAACTTATGATAACTATTTTACAGTGTGGGCCAAGCAAACAAGTCAGCACCGTTAGTACGAGAGTTAATATTAGTATGTTATTAAATGGTTGTTTTCATATTGGCCTTGTTATAGGTCCAAGGTCTGTCGTATTGGCCCGAGGCTGGCTGTATTGGCCCGAGCCGCAGCCGAGGGCCAATACAGCCAGCCGAGGGCCAATACGACAGACCGAGGACCTATAACAAGGCCAATATAAAAACAACCATTTAATGACATTTTTATTAATCAGTTGTGTGTATTTGTTACCTAAATGGCAGATGACTTATATTCGCACTAACACTGGGATATATAAAACCGATAGAAAAGCACAGATAGATAACAAGAACAAAATGCTATGTATTCAATAAAGTTGACAAGAGAACAGAGTTTGAAGAAATATCAAATTGAATGTTCGTGCTTTACGCGTAAGTGTTTCAACATGTCTGATGAGACCAATAATCAAAATTGTTCATTCCTGTGAACTTTCCGATTCACTCACGTGAAAGTGTTTACGTTTCCCTGAATAAATGTTCAGGTTGATGGTTCCACCGGTGATTGTAGCCCCGCAGAGGACGGAGAATGGGTTGCTGTCCTTTTTTGTTGCCAGTGACATCATATTGGATGTGGAAGGCAAAGTGTAGTCACGAGCCTCGTCCGCCCTGGCCAAAAGAGACATAGCATTGGGTTCTGGAAAATCAATTTGCACATTCTCTTTATTTTCTGTGTGTGGAACCTTCACTGAAGACAGTTTATTGGAACGGTCTTGTTGTTGTTCCATGGAAGGAACCGAGTATTCATTGAGGGACTGTAAGTTTTTCCACCCTCCTAGCTGCGCGACTTCAGTGGGTGGAATCCCAGCCTGCAACAGAGTAGTTGCAAAGGTCTTCCTTGTGGTGTGGTTGACCTTCCTTCCCTGCAGGTTGCCTTCTCCAGCGATGGCATGCATCATCTTGCCAATAATGTTTTTACCCAGTGGCTGACGAGAGTACCAAATACTCCCCACAGGAGATTCAAGAGGCCGCAAATAAAACCTGGAGTCTGGATCACACATGTTACTTGGGCGGTGGGAACTGTACTGCTTGTACATCCTTACTGGGCAATTTGGATTGTCCGGTTCGGCAAACATACGAGGAGCAACCTTCCTATAATCTCCATGTTTGGTTCCAGTTCTTGTTTTTGTGTTTCTCTGAAAAATACATACTGTCAACAATAAACCACCAAAGGAAAATATTAAAATGGCTTATAACAGGTGATTGCATAATAAGTCTGTTGTCTCAATTCACAGGATACAGTGACCTCATGCATAATTTTCGCACAATTTTCTTCTGTTTCATAGCCTGTAATATAACCCTTTTAAAAGAAATTTCAAGTATTGAGTAAGAGTGGAAGTCCTTGAGTGAACATTTTCACCCAACCTTAAGTGAAATATTTGAATGTCACTCTTCTTTGAGAACAAGCGCTGGATGAGCGCAAAGACCTCCGTCGAGGCAACAGGGTCCGTAGCGTAATACATCACTAAATAACATACGGCCGGATGCCAAGCTCAATTTTGCATTTGTTGGACGTTAGCTTCATCAATGGTAATTAATCTGGGATTGAGGGTTCCTCACTAGCATGTCCAGACAGGGATGTGAAAGTCACATTCCCAGCAAATAATTTTTGTTTGATTTGACGTGCTTGAAATATTGGGGTATGGAATAGAGTATATTGATGGAAAACCTGGAAAAGTGCTTGAGACATTAGGCCCCATCCCACCCACACCTCCCCATGAGAGGATCCCCTCACCCAAATCAACACGTTAGCGACAGAAATGAGACCCTGTGTGCCTAGTTGTACCAACTTGCTTGTGATTTTGTGCTATAGGCCCAACACAGCAACACTTCATATTTTGTATGTGTACAGTATAGCATCATCATTGATGAGAGAATGCTCTTCAAAACACACCTGATTTTACCGACACTTCGTTCTGATCTGTCTCAACATCATATGATGAGGATTCAATGCGCTCGGTATAATTTTGTATACTGGTGTTACAGGTCACCTTCGCCTTCACCTTACTGTATCAATGACCATGGACTTGTACATGTATCACATTCACATTGAATGGTGATGGCTGATGAGAATATTGCCCCTATGGAACAAATGACTGGATTCCACGCAGCAAATATTTATTGTGTAACAGTGAGAAGAAAATTAATTGTATAAACATTCCAAGCCTCATTGAACACAAGCCGCACCATACTTGATATGAATATAACGCGCGTACATTAGCTCGCTTGGACGTCGCTTAGTTAAATATGGACAGACTTTTCAAAAGCCACAAAAATGCCCTCAGCTTGTACAGAGTAAGTAAAAATACTTATGTACAACTTGATGTTTAGAAATGACTGCGTTGAGCGGTTCTATTCCCAACTTCTCTTTTATTCTATGTCATAGAGGACAGGGTTTGGTAGATAATTAAAAACTGTATTAACTCGGCTTCACATTTTAGAGAATGACTTTAATTGAGCCAAAGATGAAAGAGAAATACACTTATAAAAAAATCTATTTAAAAAAATATATGTTTATATTAATTTCCATAATTTATTGAAAAAAACTATACGTAGACTTCGACCACCCAATATCACACAGGCCAGGCAACTGTGAGAACAAGTGAAAGATACCCATCGAGTTGAGCGGATTTGCAGATAAACAACAACAAAAAATTGCACTTTGTGCCTCACGAGGCCCTTCTCCATAGAGTGCATGCCAGTTATTTTTCTAGACTACAACAACAACAGTTTTTGCCTGTATCACAGTCCGAGCTTCCGATTACCCTTCAACCTTACCCAGACGACGGATAATTTTTGACAGATTGTCCGGCTAGGTTGTTGATCGGATTCACAGATCATGAATTCCACCGTGACGGAATCACCGTTGGGAAGACTTTTTCTTTATTCAAAGTCATGTACTCGGAAGTTCCGTGGTCATACCCATGTAGTTTCAAGTTTAGTTTGCTATTCTATATGACATCTGTTTACGGATCCGTGAAAAATCTACAGATGATCCAGTATTTTCAGTAAATCATGCTTCGAAATGTTCGTGACGGAATCACCTGAAACGGACATGACTCTTGACTATAATGTTGCTTGTCTATTTTTTTGCTGCTCTGTTTCAATCTGACTATTCTTATATGCCATCTCTTACTAACATACAGTACCCAAGGATGATAAGATTTTTTTCATCGTGAGAAAAACGCGACTGGATCATCCCAGGGGTTAAATCTAGTCCGTGACGGAATCGACAAAAAATCGTGATGGAATCACGAATGCGCTTTTTAAATCTTATCGGTAAAAGTGCTTTATTAATTACACATTTTCTTCAAAAAAATATTCCTAGAGTGAATTTATCTCTTCTACTTAGAAAATTAAAACTCTGACCTCTTATTTTTACTAAGGTATACAGCTCCCGCCACATGCATATCTTTTCTGCAGATGTTTCAAAATAGTATAGTTTTCAGTGAAGTGCAATTTTTCTTCTTTGACAATTTAGAATTTCCCGAGTTCTTCATGTTAAAAAATTGCGGGAAAAATATTTCGCTATTAAAACAAATTTTCTCTATTATTGGCTTGTTCCCGGGGATCATAGGAAGCGAATAGAACAAACAGCATGCTAATATAGGGTCTACGACAGAGTGTGGAGTGAATTTTATGCGAAAAAGGGCTGTTTAGCAATGTCCGATTTTCCGTGGAATTCATGAGCGCACGATTGAAGTATCATGGGAAGATATATATTTCCAGTCGCTATCTCCCCCTCCCCCCCCCCATCTTCAAACAAAAGGAAAAGAAAAAGCCGAGAGAGCGCCTCGTGAGGCAGAGTTATTTTTCCAGACTACAACAACAACAGTTTTTGCCTGTATCACAGTTCGAGCTTCCGATGACCCTTCAACCTTACCCAGACAACGGATAATTTTTGACAGATTATCCGGCTAGGTTGTTGATCGGATTCACAGATAACGATTGAAGCATGGGAAGATATATTTTTTCAGTCGCTATCTCCCCAACCCTCACCCCCCAATTAAAAAAAAAAAGAAAAGAAAAAGCCGAGAGAGTTCTTCGGAGTTTACGTTTTTGACCTCTGACTTTGAATTTGACTTCTCACTTCCGACTCGCATCCTGGTGAATGACACTCGTCCTTTATCTTTTTGCCGATTCAGAGATTCTCGAGGAAGTTTCCAATTATACTATCTGGAATGCGAGTTTTTCTTTCGTGAAAATTTACTGTACCAGCGCGAAGCTATACACGGACCTATAAGTACACGCGCGAATTTAGTACCCTCGAATAAAGAGACCCGGTGGAAGCGCTGCAAAGGATACACACCTTTTGTGACGTAAGCATTCATTTGTGTCCGAAGAAAAGATTCAAGATTTCGTCGGGAACCATGACGATCCCTATTGGAAATACTATGAGTCGTGGGTTCCCCATATGACAATTATTTGGCGGGAGATTTCACGTTGCGCTCATAGACCTCCGTCTGATCGACGGAGGTAAAAATACCTTTTCAGCCGGTCTTTTCACTCAACTTGAGTTATTTTTCCCTCCAGTTTGAGTGATTTTTCATCACGAATAAACTCAAGTTGAGTGGATGGGATCAATATACACTCTTAATTGAGTGAAGTTTTTTTTGAGAGCCCAAAGTGATTAAATTAATCTTTTTTGTTTGTGAAACACTGAACAAATTGAACTGTAAATTCAACCTAAGAGGTTGCTCGTGTGCAGCTAATTTACGAATCTATAATATATATGTTAATTACGTTGAATTTAGACAGCCTTTCAATTTACCTGTAAATTCCAGATACTCTGCTCCTTTCGAATCTGTCTTCAATTCAATGTCACCCCATCTCAGGTAGGCATGCTCTTGGCGTGCTCTAAATCCAAAGAATACACAGTGTGAAGAAGGGACCGAGGGTTTGCTGTAAAAACAAAAAATGAGATATATACAAAACAGGTACAGATGTCGATAGCCTGCTTGCCAGATTATATTGAAGTTCTTCATTTGAACACCACATATATTATCTAAAATTACACTTAAGTTATTAATGATCATTTATATTGTGTATAGTGCACAGATATGATTTTTTGTGTGTTTTTGTTCATCTACAGTTTAGTATCAATGTGTGTTGTTGTGACTAGAATCTGCTATTAAATTCACTGTTGTGTTTTGATAAAATTTTCTGTGTGGTGAACTGTTTGATGTTAAGATAGAACTACTTAATTTGTTGACATGAATGAGCATTGTCATTGTCTGTAATGTGAGGAATGTAAACAAAACAAATGACTTATAACTCTAACCAAACGTATAACTGGTCGATATGAAAATGCAACTAAGCTTATTAGTTATTAACAACTTTTTATATTATATTATCTCTTTGATTCTGTGTTTTGTTTTGTGTGTAACAAAAGCAGACGAAAATTCAATGAATGTAGTGTTAAATCAGTGTGTTAACAGGGGCAAATACAGTTTTCTAATTTTGGGCACCCTTTCCAGCCCCTTGTCCACAAAGTCCTCAAACTGATTTTTGTTGGTCTGAACAGAACACAGAATGCCCAGGTGTTATCTGGTCAATTCTTTTTCAATCCTGGAAGAAATCAAAAAGTCTGTAATTTGGGCTTTTTGGAGACAAGCTGTAATTTGGGCACCTATAAAGGGTATCAAAACAGGCCTGTATTTGCCCCTGGTTAAACATATAAACAATACATTTTAGAATTTGTCTTACCTGACCCAAGAATACCATTTTCATACAACATCTTCATTTCATCTGTATTCAGATTGTCTGCCTTGTTCTTCTTATTTCCCTTTCCTTGACCTTTCAGTTCTTTTCGTTTTGCCTCCAGGACACGTCTTGAATGACTGAATTCAACATCTTTCTTTATACTGATCTTTGACTTCATGTCTCGAAGATGTCTGTCTACACTATTCTGTATACTGCTAATGCTATCCGGTTCATATTCAGATCCATCCTTTCTGCGAACACCTAAAATTGAATAACAGAAGTTACAGATTACTGAAAATTCGACACAATTATATGTAAAAAAAAAACTACTACTGTTATCTTAACATCAAACGGTTCACTTTGTATCACTGCACAATAACAGATTCTACTGTCTCTCCCACATAATATATCCGAGTTGTTTTCGACGATATTTCAGAGACAATTTATCTGACGACATTGAAACTTCACACAGTAGATAAACTAAAAAGTACTAATTTTATTCCAAAGTATCAATAGAATCATCCCAGTAGTTTTCAATAAATCGCGAAAAAAAATTAGATGGGAGATTTGTGGGTTAAGTTTTGCCTGTATGTTATAACATTGGCAGATCAACGTCATTGTGGTCCCAAAGTAACAGGGTAGGTATTGGTGATTTTCGTCAGTTCTCAACAGAGTTTGATGACATTTGGGGCAAAAATTTGTATTTTTCAGTTTATATACTGTGTGAAGTTTCAATGTTGTACGATAAATAGTCTCCGAAATAACGACGAAAACGTCTCGGAATATATTATCTGGGACAGACAGTAGTCACAACAACAACAACACATACTAAACTGTAGATGAACAAAAATACACAGTCAGAGATGTCTGAGCTTAATTATGTTGTAGTTAAGCTTAATTATGTTGTAGTTAATATGTGTGGCGATCGCCTGTCGAACTCACTTAAGTAGAATCTGGCAAGCAGGCTATCGAGATCTGCCGGACTGATGTCATGAATGTCCCGAAATTCTCCTGTCGAGACTGCCCACTCACGGAAGATCTTCAGGTCACTCTTTGTCT
>JAVTVY010015451.1:0-61319 GCA_036873755.1 Hanleya hanleyi
CGAAGAAAGTGTTGATAAAATGTTTCCATTCTTGTGCTTCAATGCACAAGGCATACCCAATAACATCTACTCACAGTTAGATGATCATAGAACGGAAAGGACATACCTGTAAGAGGTTTGGAAGTAAATATTTTTGTAAACGTTTCTTCTGTTTTTGTTTCACTTTCAACTACCGAGATAAGACGCCAAGGCTTTCGATTGGCGTCTTATAAGGCTATACAATGGTATACACATTGGGAAACATCATTCAAGCTAGGTGCTATGAATGAACTCTCTGAGTTGCCTGATTGTCAGAATGCAGTATCGTATTTCCAAGATACACTTCAAACTACTGACTGTAGCTGTTACATGTACATGTGGTTCGAGTTATGACTAGTTTAAAGTACATGTAAGAATTAACTTACATGTAGCTACTTTATAGAATAGAATTTATTTACTGATTACAAGTGCCCATATAATTAAGGTATAAGATTAAGGATAACAGATTGACAGTTAATGATTACAGTTAATTTTACAATAATTAATCTCATGCATACATGTATAAGTGACAGATTGACTTAGTTAAATATTGCATTTGATTCAACCATGAGATGAATGAACAAATCCATATTAAAACATATCAAAGGCGACACAAACTGTACACTTTTCCGAAAGAAAACAACTCGGGACACTGCATTACGCCCCTAGCAGTCTTAATGAGCAAACATAGCAACATTAATGTATATTAGTTACATGTAAAGGTTGAATCTCGCTGCATATCTGCTCTGAAAGGCAAGTTCGTTGAAGCCAACATAATGCTTTAATAAGCTTATAGAACTATCTTCGCATATATACATGTAGAACAAATCGTTCGGAGACAGACGGGATATACAAACAAATATTTTGTGAATATTAATTTCATCAAACTTTCTCTCTCCTTGAGTCCAATAAGCGTGACAATAAAATGAATTTCATCTTCAACTTGGTAACTTCTTTAGTAATTATCGGATTCATGCCAGATACAAATTTATGTAGAACGAGAACAAAATCTGAATCTATACATGTACATGCATGACGTACTATAGATTAATTAAGGATTCAGAAGTTTGTCCCTTTCTTCTTACAAATTATGTATTAACTACATCTGTTAACAAAAAATGCTTTTGACTGTCAATTACTCCACATTCATTTCACTGTCTTGCAGCAATCAAGTTTTTTTGAATATCTACCTCATTCAATATTTAATCTGTGACACGCAACTGAATCATGTCAGTATGGTGTTTCTATGCAGCCATTATTTTGTGGTATTAAAGGTGAAATGAATTTATAAGGTTTTTAAATTCTCTGTTTTACATTTAATAAAGGTTGAATGATATGACAGAAATACCAGACTATCTACTTCACTTGGATTAATTTGAATTATCTTGGGTGCTAGAATCTTTTTAAAAGTTGGTACCCTGGCCTAAGCCCAGCTGAATTCAGATTTGCAAAATGTCATCGCTTATCTTTCCACGATTGTGACGTCCCGTAAGACCAGCCCTATTGAAGACTGAACGTTACAAGTATTGATGACCAGCCAGGTGGTCTGATGTCCTGACACAAACCAGTGCCAAACAAGGGCAGATAAGTGATGCAGATTTCATTTCTGAAATCGGCCGGGCTTAATTGATATACCAACTGTGAAGAACTTTTCAAAAGTTACCAGGAGACAAAATACTTCAAATAAAATCAACTGAAGTAGTTAGGAAAATATGTACAAAACTGTATTTAAGCTTAAAAGCTATGATCAGTGCTCAAATGTCAGTTGTCCAATTATCAAATTAAGTAATTCAATTAGGCCTACACCACTCATACGTGAGTTATTTTAATTGATATATCACAGAGAATTAGTCCAATCTTGAACATAGTCATAGGTAATACATTCATGCCGCATTCCCCACAACCACATATTTGTCCCCGGCCGCTTAAATGGTCATTAATTTCATAATTGAATTAGAATATATTTATATCCAATTATTTTTAGGATTTCACTTTCTTGATAATTAAAGCACAAATACTAGTGCTGGATGGGTCAGTCCCGTGCGAGACTCGAACCTGCTATATTGTCCCCCGCCACGTCAGTGGGAGGCGGAGTGGACTTGGAAATGGTACCCGTCCGCCCGTCCGTCCTTCCGTCCCAACCATGTTGTGAACGCGATATCTCGAGAACAATTCAACTCGTCAACTTCAAACTTGGGGGGTGACTTGACATCAGTGAAAAGATGGCTTGGATTGTTTTTCACCAAACTGCGTAAATTCAAGATGGCCTCCGTCGGCCATCTTAGATTCCAACCATCCCAAAAATGTTGTGAACGCGATATCTCGAGAACAGTTCAATCGATTGACTTCAAACTTGGGGGGTGACTTGACATCAGTGAGAAGATGGCAGTAGGCTGGTATTGTTTTTCACCAAACTGCGTTAACTAAGATGGCCGCCGTCAGCCATCTTAGATTCCATCCATCTCCAAAATGCTATGAACACGATATCTCAAGAACAATTCAACAGATCGGCTTCAAATCTGGGGTGTGACTTCACATCAATAAGAAGATGACTGGAATTGTTTTTCACCAAACTACGTTAACCAAGATGGCCGCCGTCGACTATATTGTTAACGAGATATCTCAAGAACAATTCAACCAATCTACTTCAAACTTGGGATCTTAGATTCCATCCATCCCCAAAATGTTGTGAACACGATATCTCGAGAACAATTCAACCGATAGACTTCAAATCTGGGGAGTGACTTCACATCAATAAGAAGATGACTGGAATTGATTTTTACCAAACTGCGTTGACCAAGATGGCCGCCGTCAGCCATCTTAGATTCCATCCATCTCCAAAATGTTATGAACACGATATCTCCAGAACAATTCAACCGATCAACTTCAAATCTGGGGTGTGACTTCACATCAATAAGAAGATGACTGGAATTGTTTTTCACCAAACTGCGTTAACCAAGATGGCCGCCGTCGACTATATTGTTAACGCGATATCTCAAGAACAATTCAACCAATCTACTTCAAACTTGGGATCTTAGATTCCATATCCATCCCCAAAATGTTGTGAACACGATATCTCGAGAACAATTCAACCGATCAACTTCAAACTTGAGGGGTGACTTCACATCAATAAGAAGATGACTGGAATTGATTTTCACCAAACTGCGTTAACCAAGATGGCCGCCATCAGCCATCTTAGATTCCATCCATCTCCAAAATGTTATGAACACGATATCTCGAGAAAAATTCAACCGATCGACTTCAAATCTGGGGAGTGACTTCACATCAATAAGAAGATGACTGGAATTGTTTTTCACCAAACTGCGTTAACCAAGATGGCCGCTGTCGACTATATTGTTAACAAGATATCTCAAGAACAATTCAACCGATCTATATCAAACTTGGGATGGCTTCACAATGGTGTGACATTTTCCGTCCGTCCATCCTTCTGTCCATCCGTCCATCCCAACCATGTTATGAACGCGATATCTCGAGAACAATTCAACTCATCAACTTCAAACTTGGGGGGTGATTTGACATCAGTGAGAAGATGGCTGGGATTGTTTTTCACTAAACTGCGTTATCTAAGATGGCCGCTGTCGGCCATCTTAGATTCCAACCATCCCAAAAATGTTGTGAACGCGATATCTCGAGAACAGTTCAACTGATTGACTTCAAACTTAGGGGGTGACTTGACATCAGTGAGAAGATGGCTGGAATTGTTTTTCACCAAACTGCGTTATCCAAGATGGCCACTATCAGCCATCTTAGATTCCATCCATCCCAACTATGTTGTGAACGCGATATCTCGAGAACAATTCAGCCGATCAACTTCAAATATGGAGGGTGACTTTACATCACTAGCTACCCATCCGTCCTTCCATCCCTCATAATGTCCTTCCGTCCCTCATACCGTCCTTCCATCTCAACCATCTTGTGAACGCGATATCTCAAGAACAATTCAACCAATTAACTTCAAACTTAGCGGATGGCTGGGATCTCAGAAGAAAGTCACTCATTTTTCGGCACAACTATGCCACCAGATGATCTTTCTCGATCACCCTGCCTCCTTTCTTCCATAGACAATTTGTAACATTGTCCTTCACAATTATATCTCCTTCACATCAACAACACCACACTCCTAGCAACAATTTACCATCACACAAAATATATACTGTATGCTGAAAATATCCCGTGTGTGTGAGAAGCCCATTTCCAGACAAGCTTTTTGGCGGGGGACCTGCTAGCTAAGCAGCTTGTTCAAATTAAATTAATTAAATTATTCTTTCTCTCAAAACTTCTATTCATTTAAACTTTATACATAAACCTAAAGCTAAACCTAACCTAAAACCCTCAACTCTAAACACTAAACATGTGACTTGAAAGGGGGTGAGTGGGCGAGTGAGTAGGATTTAACGTCATTCTCAACAATTTTTATACGCCCGCCAAAAGATGGACGTATTATGTGATGGCGATTCACCTCCATCTGTCTGTCTCTCGTGTCTGGTCTATATCTGGGACAGTTTTCTATCTACAGTCCTAATTTTTGGTGAGTGTATACCCTACGGGGAGCCGATGTGTCACATACCAAAATGAAGGTCGAGGTCAGTCAAAGGTCACGGGCCTAAAAAACAGGAAGTTACTGTTCAAGTGTTTGTGCCCGGTCTATATCTGTGAACGTTTTCTATTCACAGTTGCAATTTTTTGTGAGTGGATACGCTAGGTGGAGATGTGTCACGTACCAAAATTGAGGTCGAGGTCAGAGGTCAAAGATCACTGTTGCCTAAAACCAGAAATCAGTGATCATTGACAGTTTTCTATCTACAAAACTTTCTAATTTTTGGTGAGTGGATACGCTAGGGGGGAACGATGTGTTGCATACCAAATGTAGGTCGAGGTCAGAGGTCAAAGGTCAGTGTGACCGAAAAATAAGGAAATCATTAAAAATTTCTAATTTTCTGTGAGTGGATTCAATAGGGGGAAATGCAGTGTCGCATACCAAAAAATAGGGCACGGTCAAAGGTCACTGACCCCAAAATCAGGAAATTATTAAAAATAACATTTTTTGTGTCAGTAGATACATTAGGGGGACACGATATGTCACCTACCAAAATGTAGGTCAATTGAGTCCATTGAGAAATTGCGGGGAGCCGTTTTGTCATGACCAAAATTTAGTTCCAGGTCAATAGTCAAGATCACTGTGACCCCAGAATCAAGGTCAAAGGTCAGTGTGACTTAAAAATCAGGAAATCATTATAAATTACTAATTTTTTGTGAATGGATTCAATAGGAAGAAATGAAGTGTCAAATACCAAATATTAGGTCAAGGTCAAAGGTCACTGTGGCCCCAAAATCAGGAAATTATTAAAAAGAACATTTTTTTTGTGTCAGATGTGTCACATACCAAAATGTAGGTCAAGGTCAAAGCTGAAGGTTACTGTTACAAGCGTCTAGTCCATTATTCATAATTCAGCCGTCGTCCATTAGAGAATATCCACGTCCATAATCCAAAGACCTATTCCATATTCTATATAACAGTATTAGCACCAAATTCAAAAAGACAATCATAGTATACATAAACATAGGCTTGTTTCCTGCAAGAGAGAAGCGGTCAACCGTTTTCAATGATGCCGGCAAGACATCATGATGTTTGAAAATATCAAATCCGTATCGCTGATCAGTATTCTTAATCCATAATATTCGTTGTGAAGTCGTCATCTAAAGAATGATGTATCTCAGTCACGCTTTGATTGTGACTGTTCATATGAGTACCATTTGAGGGCGATTCCATGTCACGTAAGTTACATTTTCATTCCCGATGGGGATGTATTTGTAACATTTGACAAAATTAACAGCCATGACTACACCAATAACAAAACAAATCACTTAAATAAAAGTATTTCTTATAATTTGAATGGGTTTTTGATTAATTTCAGTGAAACTAATTAGCATCTGGGCTTAATTAAAAAAGTGTCACGTAAGTTACTCAGAGAATTAGGGTAGTTTTGGGTCATTTGACGTATGTTAAAAATTCTCTGATTTGGATGGAAGAATCTTAAAAGTTCTCACCTATAGCGATAGCTTGAACAATGAATTAGTAGACCTGAGTATAGTTGCCATCAGTCACTTTGCCATATTTCACCGCAAGGGTTATAAAGATTGTTAACCAGTGTCACGTAAGTTACAAATGTGCTTCACGTAAGTTACATGGGATGGGTTTCTGGACTATTTATTCAGGAAATACTTGCAGAAATGTTTAGAAATTGAATAATACGATGTAAATATACAGGAAGAACAATTTCTGGGATACTTAACTGTTCACTATTTTCTAATTAATTACCAAACTCATTACCATATTTTCAGTGAAAACATTGGAATTATTTATGGGACTGGACCCTGTACTTGTCTGCAAGGACAGTTTAGGATATCCTAATAGTATACTTTTAGTGGTAACAAAGTTAGAAATACTTAATAGTTGGATTTGCTTTTGACAAAAAAATTATTCCTAGTTTACATGGTTTTGTATATGTAACTTACGTGACAATTTTTGTAACTTACGTGACATGTCACGTAAGTTACACAACTTCACTCGCCTAAATTTCTATTCAACTATTTGTTTTTTACCAAGTTAAGAGGTGGATGTTCCTAGTGGACATAAGGTACATGTAGTTTCATTGAGGGAAGAGTTTTTTTATATCTATTGCCTATATTATCTCTTGACAAAATGACCCATGAAAATTTGTCACGTAAGTTACATTGCGATAATCGGATTGAATATTGAGTGAAAATGATATAGTCTTGCCAACTTCACAAATTTGGCAAGTTTGCATGTTAGAATACATGGTTATTAGTTACTAACATCAGATATAACCAAACTGAGATGAATACTTCAGATTTTACATCTTAATTTGAGGCCTACTGGAAAATAACATTTTATGGCTGTCCGAGTTTGCTAGGTATTTTAATAGTATTTTTTTCTAGAATGTGGACCAGTCAATGACAAAAACTTCATTTTGTCTTAGTTCAGGCACTGGTTGATACAAAAAATCAACAGATGTTCCAATCCTAGCAGTTTGAAATTTGAGCAACTTTCACTCTCTGTCGTGGAATCGCCCCTGAGGATCTTGAAGTACATGGGTTCATATGGCCCCTAGCCCCGGGTTAAGCGGAATTAGACACAAGTTACGAAACGTAGCGCCATAGATCTTGCACGCCACATTCGTAATTTGCTATCAGCATGCGATATGTATCGCCAAATTTGAGAAACTTTGAGTGGAGGCGCTTGGTGCAATAGCCCTGTTTTATAAGTTTCTGCAACAATGTTTTGTGACGTTGATTAAAATCATCACATTTAACACAGGATCTAGCAAATGCTACTAAGCGAGATATGTATACGCCATATGCAGGTCCCACTGGAATATTACTATCCAGAAAGGGATAGTTTACGATGTCGAAATTGTAATCATCTCTTTTGTCATAAAGTCGACGAGAGAGAATGCCCGCTTCATTTTTATAGAGATATACATGTAGATCTAAATATGATGTGCCTGTAGGGCTGTCTGTAGTTTCCTTCAAATCCCAGTGAGGGTGGATATATATCCTTCACTGCGTCATTTATATAGCGATTATCTACAACGAGAAGATCGTCTATATATAGCGTTTGGTGAATGAGAAGGAACGGGCTTTGAATGGATCGGTTTTTGAAAGCGCTTGCATATAGTCATATTCATAAGAGAACAGATATAGGTCAGCCAACAGGGGTGCACAATTAGTACCCATTGGAATACCTATATGCTGCTGATATATATTGTGTTGCCAAGTTTCACATAGATATTTTTAATGAGAAATTCAAGCAACTCTATAAACAAAGAAACATCCCATGAATGATATCTCTTGTATGTAGTAGAGCTAAAGAATGCTTTATGGCTTCCGACATTAATATATCTACGATAAGTTTTCTTGAACAAAGATACTATTAACGAACTTAGACAGTCAATAAGGTCCTGATGAGGGATTGTAGTATAGAGAGTCGAGAAATCCCATGTGGATACATGTCTGTACGGTATGTGACCTTTAGCATCAAGTTCTTCCGTAAGACATTTTGAGTTTTTCAATATCCACATACATTCAACGCCAGAGTTCTTAGAGAAATAGTGGCGCAATACCTTTCCCAAAATGCTTTTACCTCCTGAAGGGCCCTCGTCAATAGGGTTGAAAAAAGCTTTGTGGTGCAGCTTCTAGAACCAGCTATGAATCTAGCTTTGTATGGTGATTTATGCATTTTGGGAGTCCAGTATAGTTTTGGTATGTCGTTATTATTGGTGTGAAGACAGATACCTCTCTCCCTGAGAAACTTTTTGTGATTGTTAAATAAATCTTCCAGAGTAAATGCAGTTTGGGAGTACATTTGTAAGTAGGCGTATTTGATGAAGATATGTCTACACGCAATTCTTTAACCAGCACCTGGTAATAGTAATAGTTACATATGAATATTACATTATTCGGAGCTTTGTCTGCTGGGACTATGACGAATTTACTCTGGAGATTCGCTAGAACTTCTTGCGAATTGAGGTTTCTCAGTACTTGTTTTGCTTGGGGAAGAGTACTTCTGTCATTATGGCGGATTGTTTCAACGACCTTGCTCTTGGTGAGGTCCAGCCAATCAGCGAGTACTGTAGGTTCAACTTTTTCTCGCCTAGACCAGTCAATAACGTACTGTTCCTGTGACCCCAGAATCGTAAAATTATTAAAAATCATGATTTCTTGTGTCCATTGAGAAATAATGGGGAGACGGTTTGTCATGTACCAAAATTCAGGTCAAGGTCAATAGTCAAGGTCACTGTGACTCCAGAATAAAGAAATCTTTGAAAATTACTTTTTGTGTCAGTAGATACATTAGGGGAACATGATGTGTCACATTCCAAAATGTAGGTCAAGGCCGAACGTCAAGGCCACTGTGACCCCCAAAATCATAAAATTCATAATAATCATGATTTTTTTGTGTCCATTGATACATTGAGGGAAGATGGTGTGTCGTGTACCAAAATTCAGCTCAAGGTCAAAGGTCAAGGTCACTGTGACCCCAAAATAAGGAAATTATTAAAAATAACTTTTTTTCTTCCAGTAGATACATCAGAGGGACATGATGTGTTACATACCAAAATGTGGGTCAAAGGTCAAGGTCACTGAGCCCAAAATCAAGAAATCATTAAAAGTCACATTTTCCTATGCCTGTCGAAGACGAGGTCGTGTAATGCGATGTTGTGTTCTGTCCATTCATCCAATTAACATTTGTTGTCCATGCGATACCTCTAGTTTCAAGGTATATGGATTGGTATCAAAACTCGCATGGCAAAGAGGAGCCATACATTTGGAGATCAATTTGTCAAAGGTCAAGGTCACTGTCCCCCAAAACTGAATCAAGTTTAGCTGACTATGTATGTGTTAGGTTGGAATTCTCTCCCCTACATGTATATGGCATTTGTCCTGTGGAGTTAAGTTGTCTCCCATGTTTGAAACAGCTACATTTAGTTAAACTGGTGTGAAATAAAAATCATACATTTACTAATTTAACGGGGAGAGGGGTCCTTTATGAACTTCATACCTGTGTATTAACTCAAGAACAAAGGTTTACTTCATCACATTCTTCTTCCTTGAATGAAAAATTCTCTCGTCTGCAAGGAATCCATTGCAGGAAAACTACTATTTTCTTGTATTTGACTATTGTCGATTTCAGTGTGGGATATGTGAGCTCTCGGCTCTTTTGCTTCAACATGTTCAAGGTCAACTAGTTACCAAGAGTTAAGCTCGTTTTAGTTTATCATTCAATATAAGATGTGATATATGTTACATTCTCAGAAGCACAAAATTGTAGACCTCTCTCGATTGCTTAGCTACCAATTGCAATCAAGGCTATTAAACAACCTTGAAATTTGGACCAATGTTCTTCCAGATATACGGGTGTACAGTACTATATTGAAGCCCCTTGGACTCTTGTTGAATGATACATGTAGGGCCTACCACGATGGTGCGGCGCCTACATGTCCTAGCTAGGACATGAGTGTCCACAGTTCCTATTATGGTGCACTGATTTGACCATTCAGTACAGCACCTGGTCACGACCCATCCAACATGTTCAAGTATTGACCAGGATCAACTTTGCTTAACTTTGGGGGTCTGGCAAGTTTCGGTGTGCCCAGCGTAATATTCTGTACTTGATGGGGGTAGTGGGAAGGGGTAGTTTTATTGCCGAATGGAGCCATACATATGACTGCTGTTGGTAACATTGTGTGACAATTTAAACCATAGTGCTTTATAGTGTCATTATTACGGAAAATGGATCTTAGCGAGCAGGTTGTCTGCTCGACTTTTGCTCGCTAGTTACCATGGTTACTTCCACTTTGGTTCGTACTGCCACCATACAGCACACTAATTCACGGTGTACTTATTATAGCCAGGTTGGCTCTCTGGTTATCACATTAATAAGTAAGTCTTAGTCCACATTGTGTATATACACAACCTAGATTTATTTACCCTAATCTAATTAACTAGCCCCTCGGGACTTCCGGGGATTGACCTGGGATGTCGTCGTGCACACCGCAGGTCATGGTAAGAATAAGCCTCAGCTCCTCAGAGAGCTTGTCGTAAGAGGTGACTGAGGCACCCGTGTAGTTCGCGGGTGTGAAAAGGAATAGGACTGACCACCCGTGTGGTTCCCGGGTGTGAAAAGGAATAGGACCCATGCAACGTCGTGATATGACTGAAATATAGTTGAAAGCGACGTTAAATCATATTCACCCACTCACTAATTAACTAATGCATTTAAGCAAAGTCACTCCAAATTAAGTTAACAAACGCATATTGACAGCAATGCATAAGCAAAGTCACTCCAAATAAAGTTAACAAACGCATATTGACAGCAATGCATAAGCAAAGTCACTCCGAATAAAGTTAACAAACGCATATTGACAGCAATGCATAAGCAAAGTCACTCCGAATAAAGTTAACAAACGCATATTGACAGCAATGCATAAGCAAAGTCACTCCGAATAAAGTTAACAAACTCATATTAACAGTCATGAGACTGTCAATATGCGTTTGTTAACTTTACTCGGAGTGACTTTGCTTAAATGCATTATGCCAAGCTTATCAGTGGATCAACAAGATTCTAATTAAGTGACTTGACATAATATTAATTCAATATATACACAATTATGCAGCACTTCCAGTCAATACAGAAACTATATATAGTAGCAATCTACAGGTACAAGGGTTACCTAATATGTTACATCTACTAGCTGCCTTGGTGCTGCATAGTCGCATGCCAAGATGAATTCTAGGAGATAACGGACTTGGTTTTTGATTGAAATTGTAGTTTAAGGGCCGCTTCCCGTACGGATTTCGCGGCCCATCAACTCAATGTTTTATTTAAATTTCACGGTACATTTCTTAGTTAATTTAAGATCTTTTGCAGCGCTAGATAGTAAAATAAATAATTAAATAATGAATAACAATAACAATGAGGAAATATAAATACTAGTAGAGAAGAGTCGCTATGTACAAGTCGTTAAGTCTGTTATTGGTTTTTATACTGGAAAATATTTGTTATACATGTAATCCAGGGATTCATAGAAGTCCAAATTTTTTCTACCCAAATTAAAATATTGAGTTCTTTTTATGCTCAAATTGAGTTTTTCCAAGTTTTTACGGCCCACCCACAAGTTGATATTGAGTTTTTGAATGTTTTTACCACCCTACCAATTAAGATATTAACAAATAGTTTCTGTAGTACTAAGGTGAGCTACAAAAACTGTCCAATGCGTCTGGCACACTTCACCTCTGATACAGATTTTCACTGTAAAATCCAAATATAATTAAACATGATAAATAACTCATCCAGGTGAAGCTGGTAACGTGTTTTATAATGAAATAACGAAATAAAATTTGAAAAAGTTTTCTATGGGTAAGTGTCTAACTTGACAGATAAAATGGAGAGATTAAATAGGGACATTATTAATTAAAAACATTGTTTGATAGAAAAGAACCTTGTTGATCCAGTCTAGTCCACTGGTACTATAAGGACTATGTGAAGAAAAATAAACAACGCTAAAAATATCGATTCCAAGCCCATGGTAATGTTTGTAGGAAATCAAACTTTTTTGTTCTCAACTTGATTATTTGATATAACAAAGTTATCTCCCTTGGACTTCGTGTTTCAACTTTTTAGAGACAACACCAGCGGTAAGAGATCACAAACTATCATAAACATTCAAAGATAATTATCATATAACGCTTGCAAGAGACGCTATAAATCCTTACATCATCTGCGGATTTTCACGTAAGATGTAGCAGCTGTCATGCAGAATGATGTCTTGAACTCGGACTTCTTTACGTCCATCGCATGGTCGCCGTCGAACTAAATAGAACAGAGGAACTGTCAACAAATCCCGCCACCTCTATTCTCGTGGAGCTATATTTAACTCGGCCCCGATAATTTCTTGATGCTCATTGGCTAACGAATTCTGATTAGGTGATGTCATTGAATCGGCAATTCCCGGTCCCGAAAATTAATCTCCGAAACCGTATTTTTTGCCTCCGTCGAGTATGGATAGTAACTGAGAGCCCATGGTGAGGTATAATCGGCAAGAAAGACGGAAATTATATCTAGAACTGGGAATCCCCAAACGTTCGAAGACATTGTCGAAGGATCGGCGATGATTTTCAGATTTTCACATCACTGAAATAATTTGCACCATTTCCAGTATTGAGTTTTCGTCAAAAACATTGAGTATTTCTTGTCCAAAACGTACACTTTTGAGTTTTTTGCTGTCTATATTCAGTTTTTGACATTTTTTTTCTACCGTTTAACGGTAGTAAAAACGGACGTCAATGAATCCCTGTAATCGCGTGGATGATTCCTTTGTCTCGGTACCCCATAGTACGCACAAAGCCGTCCAGAAAAAACTGGGAGAACCAGGGCGTCTTCAGGATTCTTCGAGACGACTTCCCTAACGACGCCCTTGGGAACAGGGTGGGTCCTTCCAGAAATCTGTGCCTGTAACAATTGCTTGGAGTGTGTAGTGGGGTACAGAACGGCAGGTCTATGTCTTATATTGCGTGAAAGTCAAAGGATCATATTCTGTGTTGAGGCGTCAGTTCGGTAACATCTAAGGGGTAGCGTGTCCGGTGTGGTCTAGGGTCGAGTATTCTGATTCTGGGTGTTCTTGCTATGCGGCGTTGTCACTCAAGGCGCTGTTGGTATTTTTGTAATCGTCATCCGTCTTCTGTTTCAGGTCTTGTCCAACTCATCTGTGGTCTTCGGTGTGCCTGTATCATATGAAATAAAAGGCTTGTAGTCATTCTTGTTTTTCTATTGTTTTTCGATGCAATAATTTGATATATCTTCCTCCCAACAACAGGCACGCCCCGACCGTCAGTCACATAATATGAATAGCAATATATAATTAAGTGAGTAAATAGATAAACAAATGAATAAATAACTAAACATTTCGATAGATTCAGTACTAGGTGAATACACAAATAAACGGCTCTGTATTATTTCTGTATGCATTATCGTTTGATGGCCATAAAGAATTTGTAGGACAATGAGATAGACGGCCCTCAGTATCAAGGTAACTCCGCCATCACCATTTCCTATATTTTATGCCGAATACTGCTCGCTATATGCAATTTGGCCGTGCTAATGTTGTCATGAATTCAATTAGATTTGGCCATCGTTTGTTTTGTAGGACAGTGGAACAGACGGCCCTCAGTATCAAGGTAACTCCGTTGTTGCCATGCCCATTTTATTTCTAAATGTGTCTATGACATTTTGGCCGGATGTTATGTATGGATAGTTTATTATGGCCATAATGTTTTGTATGGCTATGGTGCACACGGCCCTCAGTATCAAGGTAACTCCGCTGCAACCATACTGACTTGGTTTTATACTGTACAATATTTATACCATTGGAGTTTTAGCGAGATCCACAGGTAGTAATTTCTAACAATCACATTATTTTAACTATTGTACATTCAAATGTCTGGCATGACTCCCAGTTATCCTGTTCATTCTATTCTACATGACCCTCTCCATAAACAGTAGGGAGTCTTACCTACATTAAAAACAATAAAAGATTATCTTAGCCTGAAATGACAGTCTATTGGCAGTCTATTGACTATAATTGGCACCTGGCTGCTGTCTTGCAACAGCTTGTTGCCACTGATTGAATGTCAACTTCCAGAGTTATGGACTAATCAATTTCTGTTATCAAAACATCTTATTACAAAACCAATACTCATATCATGAAATCCTATTTCTAACAAAATTTTATACATAGTCATGTGTTTATACAATATTCGATAAGTACATATATCTATCATTTAAAGCTTGAATATAAGCTAATTTTAACTCTGTTCATATAATGCTAATTAACAATAAACAAACATTAAATAATAATGGAATATACAACGTAGTTGAAGCACATGTACATTCTATATGTAGATGTGTTATGGCTCTGTTGTATTATTTTCATAGAGTGGGTATTAATAGTGGTTCTGAACTTGCATGCAAACTGAGTGTATTCGCTGCATTCATGACTGAGTGCGGGAACGAATGAAGGCATTAACGAAATTGTAGCTCAGTGTTCAATCACAAACAGACTTAACACATCGTTTCGCTAGTTTGTACTGTGCATACAAAAAATTAACATTGTGTTACATGTAATTGGTGTCTGATTTTAGCATAATTGAACCCCTGTCTTTTAGTTGACCTGGATGCAGCATGGCTTGGAATAATTGTTTGAAGTCCGAACTAATTAATTCATTGATTTCTTCAAGGCAATTATGGCATCATTACTAATCAGGTTGGGATGCTATATTGGGATAGTAGAGTTAATGTGTTTTTATTTGGGTTAATTTGCATGACCATGATCGTTGGACCTTATTGGATATGATTGCTGCAAACTAATTACATTTCAAATTGTGCAAAATTATGTTGACTCTCATTAATATATAAATTTATTTTTCTTTTAGGATATGCTGTTGATCCGACAGTGGAAATCTCAGAGCCTGTGGTATTACGTGGGGTGAGAGACTTACAGGCTATCAAAGGCAAAGATCTGGATATGGTCTGTGTGGTTCAGAACAAACCGGAAGCCACCACTGTAAGTCCCAATGGCGAAATCTTCCATCACTTAATGACATAAGTGGATGAAATTCTAAACCTGTTGAAACCAAAATTGTCCAACCTTAAAGTGATCATAAACCCTCAAGTAAAGTTTCCATCAAATGAAAGGCCATTGCGAACAGTGTCGGAAAATATCTATTTTAATTTTTAACGATTTAATTACACAGAGTAAACTGCAGCTAAATCATGGTATTCTATGGTGGTCTGTTGCAATCACATTTAGGTCCAGTATTTTGAGTTTCAACACAGAATATTATTGACTCACTGTTCCAATGTGCATGTTCCAACATCTGGGAAATTAAATGCAAGATTCAAATTGACTTGATACTCATAAGTCACCATCTCCCAAATTTTTGTGAAACATGCACATTGGAACAGTGAGTCTGTGTTGAAAGTCAAAGTACATGTATACATACCTTAAGCTTGAATCAAGCATTGGAAAGTGCATACAAAATTTGAAATATATGTATTAAGGCAGTGTGACGTCACTGTACCTAAATATGATTGCAACAGACCACCATAGAATACCATGCTTTAATTGCAGTTTGCTCTGTGTAATAAAATCGTAAAAAATTAAAATAAATATTTTCCGACACTGCTCGCAATGGTCTTTCATTTGATGGAAACGATGGTTTACGATCACTTTAAATTCAGGTTTTAGCTGCAGAAAGCTCAATATATATGGGTCTTTTAGATGATGCCTGGCAATGTTTGTGTATGACACTCTCCTTACCCCATAACCCCATGTATATTCTGTGAGATCATGTTACACAATCATCCAATCATCTTAATCTACACATTAACCTTACTCTACCCTATAACCTGATATATTCCGCAAGTTTACATAATGCTACAGCTATAGTACGAGCCTTGCCCGGCCTGCCCATAACCCTAGTCTTATATTCTGAAAGCTAAGATCATGCTGTCCTCGTGAGGGTATTTTTAAGAAAGTCAGTAAGCTGTAAGTCCTCTATACTGTACATGTATTATAAGACTGTTGTTCAAATAATAGAGTATCGTTATCATTTGTATGACCAGGTGATGTGGTTACAACACACGGAAAGTTTTCCTAAGGTTCTCACCACAGGTACCAGCTCAGAAGAGCCGCAAAAATATGCCATATTTCAGCCGACATCCATTTCATGGCGATTGAGGATACAGAATGTCGAAGTGGCTGATGAAGGCACGTACTTGTGTCGTGTGGAGACACAACCCAAAACATATGTGCTTGATACACGGTACATAAGAGTTGTAGGTAAGTCTGTCATTTATCATCCTGACACATGGGGAAGTTGACTGACCTTGACCTTTTTTCTAAGGTCAAAGTAAGTTAGTTTGTCTTTCTACCTTTAGTGATATGACAATATTTTTTAAATCGTAGCATACATCATGTACATGGTACATGTATATCAATAAATGAATTATTGCCTGAAATTTCCTTAATTTGAACATGTTAAATAACACACCTGAATCTCAACATCTGAGGGGTTTTAGGCTCATTGGGCTATTTCCTCCAGTAGAAATGTAAGTTACCAAGTCTGTAACAGTGTATTTATATATATATATATATATATTTACTGGTGTGTGGATCATTGTAGAACCGCCCCAAATCAACAGTCTCGAGACGAGCAGTGACAAGGTAGTGAAAGAAGGCAAAGAGTTGTCACTGGAATGTAATGCTCTAGGCAGGCCGCCACCTGTGATTATTTGGGCAAGGATGGCTAATGCTGATCTACCCAGTGGTGGCAAGGAAGTCCGGGTAAGATGATCATGTAGCATGGCTCTCCTCAAATGTACTAAACTTCATCCTTTATTCACCAGTCATGCCAGTGTATCCAGAACCCTAAAGTTGTAAATCCCGCCAAGTAAGAAACCACCAATGCCTTTGGTTGAAAATTATTTCATAGTTTGGAACCATAATGGCCAAATGATTCAAGGTGGACATTTTAACCCTACCAGGTCATGGCATGGGTGGGGGGGACCAGGGTTCTCCATTTCTTTGGGAACACCTGTACAATGATATCCAAACAAGTGTATGTGGTTGTTATCCGCTGAGCGCAGCGAGGCGTTTCCCAATAGGCCGGGGGCCAGGGGGCCGTCTAGGCCCCCAGCCGCCAGAAACCCTAGATGCTCTGTGGTGCAATCTGAGTCATTTTGGGATGAAAATTCTAAGTTCCTAGCATAGGGTATTTTTATATAGCATTCAGCAATTAAGCTACCCCATCCCAGTCACCCCAGTTAGCCCATGAAGCCAGATTTCTATCAAGCTTACATAACAATATCAAACAGTTGGATTAAAAAAAAAATCAACACTAAGTACAGTAAGAACTTGCTAGATTTTGAAGTGAAAGCTAAACAAATAGGCTTATGCTGTGTGAAGAAATTTGACATGGCCTAACTGTTCTGAAATCTGGACTGAACATCATGCGTAATCTACATAAAATCTTTTTTTGGGGGGGGGGGCGAGAATTACCTTTATGCTCAAAATTATATCCGCATAATTGCAAAAATAGGTTCATTTAAAGTTTATTTCCGTGTTGACAATTAATTGTTACCTAATATGCCATCATTGGCTTCAACGGGTGAATTTGACGACGCCGTTGTTGTTTGACGTTGTTGTTGTAACTGGCACTGCATCAAATTGTTCGAAATAGTCACATTCTGAGTCGCTGTCATTACTATTCGGCGGCACTATACTGACAGCATCGCCATCCCCGTCAAAAGATCGTCTTTTATTTCATTTGAAGGCTTCGCTCAAACTCGGTTGTCGACGTTTCATTTCGAAAATTCCCCCTCAGTCATTCTGTTTTGTCGACGACTGAAACCGGAAGCCGCGTCCCAATGTACAACGCTTCTGATTGGCTCATCTATTCTATTTAACCAATCAACAGGATTATAACATGGCAAAACCGGAAACAGGCCATGTTACGCAGTGTATAGATTCCGTTACCATAAGATTAGAAGACGACAAGTTTGACATTTCCCGATAAATATTTCCTTTTATGATCTTTATTTCTCATATTCTGCTCCAAGCATGACGTAAATTAAACACATGAAGTCGGATTACATATTGCTTGCATTACAACCAAATTGAACTATAGCTTTATTTTTTTTCCCTGGATATGCCAAAAACACCCGGCGGCACAACCTCCGACAGGTGTACGTATACCGCCGGCCGCCGGCTCTTATGGAGAACCCTGGGGGTGGGGGGAGGAATTATGACCCCATTTACCAAACTTTCTAGCCCATTTCTGGAGCGACAAAAAAATGAGAGCTGATACTAGTACTCGTGACTTTGTAGCTTATATTGCGGTCATTTTGAGCCTATTTGCATAACCCCCGAGCAAAGAATCATGCATAACTTCGAAATGACGACCAAGTGGGTACCAGAAAAGTGATGTTTTCATTTTTTTATCTCGCCTTACGAAGTAAAGGGGAGATATTTTGAGGGGGAAAGAGGATGTCGTCGCTAGCTGAAGTGCACATGCAGTACATCTGTACATCACAGTTTGTAGCTCTGTCATTGAATGATTATGAAACTTTGTACACATCTTTCTTATGATTAGAGGATGTACCTGTGCTATTTAGGAGATGAAATATTAATTTTTGTTGAAATTTTGAGGGTTTTGTCTAAGTAATTTGCCAATGATAATGTACATACATACACCTGTACATGGAAGTTTTCTGAAGCTGTCAGCTTTCATTGGATGAGTTTGACACTTGCTACCCAAGTTCAATGTGATTTGAGGATATGCATGTGCTATTTAAGAAATATGACATTAAATATGAATTTTTGTCCGAATTATTGCAGTTTAGACTTTGTACGTTTCCATTGATAAGGTTTTTGTTGGGCAAAAATTTACATGTAGATCTGTACATGAAAAGTTTGTTGAACCTTTCGTGGGATGATTATAAAACTGGGTGGACATGTTTCATGTTTTCCTAGGTCAGAGCTGTCTCGCAGTAATCCCACATGGGACTGACCAATCCAGCAGTAAATCCCAAATGGCACTGGCCTATCCAGCAGTAATGCCACTCGGGACTGACCTATCCAGCAGTAATCCCATATGGAACTCAACTATCCAGCAGTAATCCCAGACCGGACTGGTCTATCCAGCAGTAATCCCATTTGGGACTGGCCTATCCAGCAGTAGCTCCACACAGGACTGACCTATTCAGCAGTAATCTCAAATGACACTGGCCTATCCAGCAGTAATGCCACACGGGACTGACCTACATGTGCAGCAGTAATCCCACATGGGACTGGCCTATCCAGCAGTAATCCCACACGAGACTGGCCTATCCAGCAGTAATCTCACACGGGACTGACCTATCCAGAAGTAATATGACACTGGACTGCAATATGCAGCAGTAATCCCACATGGCACTGACCTATCCAGCCATAATCCTACATGGGACTGACCTATTCCGCTGTAATTCCACACAGGTTTAGCCTCCCCAGCCGTATTCCCACACAGGATCAGGGTTTCATACACGTCGTGTTTTGACACCGGTATTCGGTGTCAAAACTCACGTAAACACTCAATTTTGCCACCAAAAAACTGAAGTCAGAGTGTTTTAGAAGGGAAAAACTTAAATTTTGGAGAGAAAAAAACTGAAGTCTCCAAAGGCCAATACTTCGTAATTTCGTAATTTATAATCGAAAGATATTGCGGGCAAACAATCGGGAAATGGGGAATACCAGAAAAAATAGGTCGGCATCTTCGGTCATTTCCGTGAAGTTCGGTACCGCAAGGTTAAACTTGGTTTGCCGAGCGCTAATTATTTATGTCCGTTTCCCAAACTTTTATCGGGGTCATGCTGTCGGTAACCCTAAAGCCTGTATTCATACTAAATGTATGTGGAGGTTTCCGAATTGTGTTGTGTGACGAAAAAAATACTTTTGCTGGGAAAGTTTGACATGCGAAAATGATAAGCCCCCAAAGACATCTAACTCTCCTTGGAATGGACAGGTAAATATCTGACCATCGTTGAATAGTATTTATGATAAAGGAGACGATGTAATCTTCGCATAGGGCATTTGTTTTCACTCAAAGTTGAACGATCTTGTCGTGTTGTTGTCGTAAAGAAACTGGCATGTCGTTCGCATGTACGATGTTGGAACTGAAACCAAAGTTTGATTGTACCGTAGTTAATAAAGTTTGAATGGATAATTCAAAGACAGCGAACTGATTTAACCACAATATAAAACTGACTAGATCATTTTTTGATTTGAAGATACACAAAGAAGAGTTGAATTTTATTTATACTGTCAAAACTTTTTTTAAATATAATGAGATGGTGCAAACATGGAGGTATTAAACATCGGATCCGATTTTTACTCCTCAGCCCTACGGGCTAAGGAGTATTGTTGTGGCCCTGGGGATGTGTCTGTCCGTCTGTCCGAGCCGTATCGCAATAACTATTGCAAGAAAGTTCATGAAATTTACAGGTTATGATCCTTTTATTTTTTACTTGTGCCTTTGAGACTTTCAGGTCAAACCGGTCATTAATTATTTTTTTACAATTTTTTTTATTTTTCTATCATTTTCCAGTCTTCTAAAAACGGATCTACAAGTATGCATACATTAGCCCTACTTTTGTACTGATTTACATACTCTACTAGCATGTAGCCAATCAAGAGCTCCATAGTAAAGTCGTATGTCAGCCATTGGTTCAGTGTAGTGAATGACTGGTCATTGGTTCCTCTGCATATTCAGCAGTATGGTATTGCCAGTCAGGACCTTATCCATAGCCAAATTACTTCAGCAAAACGTACGGGCGCTCAAAATAAAATCCGCCCAAAATAGCAAATGTAAAAATTAAGATTTTAATAAATTAAGAGCTTTGTCCGAACCACGAAACATCGACCGAAAACACCGCAGGGATTCATAGAAGTCGACTTTTAGGGCCGGTTATCACTCTCAAAAAATTTTACATGTGAAACTCAATTTCGTCTAGATGAGGGAAAATTCAATTAGAGACCGCTGTTTCAGGAAAACTCAATTCCAATGACGACGAAAACTGAATTTGAGCCAATTAAACTTAATGTGATTTGCATAACTTACGGATCGTTGCTGTTTTATTACTATTATGCGTGGTTGACGGAGAAACAGATGAAGAGGTGGTAAACAACCCGCCATTTTGAGCGAGGTAAATTCCCCTGAGACTGTCACCAGGGAGTCATTTTCACTACATTGGCTATGCTGTTAGAGAGGGTACCCGAAAACAGGCTAGTCGCCCTTGACCTTTCCGTTGCCGCGACACAGCAGTAGATTAGACACACCCACGATGTTAACACGTGCGTTAAACACTGCCTACATTCGTTTCGCCATAAGTTTGTTGATGTATCAGTTTTTGCCGGGGACTTCGATTCCAATACCAACAACTGTCTACTTGAAACAACTACTCTTAAAAACTAACAACTGAAAGTTAATGAATCAACTGAATTATTTTGAAAATAATTTCGAAAATGAAAGTGAACAACACGAACAACAACAACAACACACGGACAGTCGACACTGTCATTTGACGATCTGAAAACGATCTTTTTTTTAATGTGGTTGATTCCTTTACTGAACTTTATTTTTGTCCTGCCTCTATAGTCTACATGGTGTCATTCCTTTAGCAGGTTTAGGAAAAGCTGCTCAATTCTGACAGCTAAGGTATAGGCTGATCTAGTTAAACACATTACAATGGTATGTGATTTTCGGCTATCGGAGCCAGTTTTTCTTAGAGAAGTGAAATTCTCCACAGTATCTATATGTAATTTGTGCATTTTTATTCTGAAATTTGAAGGAAATCTGTTCAGGATCAAAGAAAACCTCCAATACCATGTGTTTTTTTTCCAAAGCACATTGACATTGGGCTTGCAATTTTGTAACATTGTCACTATGGGCACTATGAAAATAACATGTGAGGTATTGGAGATTTGTTTTGATTCTGAATAGATTTCCTTCGAATTTCAGAATAAAAATGCACAAATTACATACAGGCACTATGGGATTTCACTTCTCTGAGATGAACTGGCTCCGATATTTAGCCAAAAATCCCATCCCATCCCATTGTGAGACAGCTCAGTAAACTCTAGCCGGTAGTTATTTCTTTCATCACATGGGCCATGTGTAACATTTAAAATTTGTTTGTTTTTACCCCTCGGCCAAAATTTGGCCGAAGGGTATTGTCGTCGTCATGTACGTCTGTCCGTCTGTCCGTCCGTCGTGCCGTCTGTCCGTCCGTCCGTCTGTCCGTCTGTCCGTCACACCTTTCTCGTTACCAAGATATCTTCAGAACGACTTACCCTAGGCACACCAAACTTGCAGTGCACATCCGTATGCTTGTGACCCAGAACCCTATTGAATCTGGACCTGATTGGTTAGAAACTTTGGCGGCCATCTTTAATTTATGCGAAACCATCACAGCTTTCTTGTTATCAAGATATCTTTAGAACGACTTACCCTAGGCACCCCAAACTTGCACTGCACATCCATATGCTCATGACCCAGAACCCTATTGAATCTGGACCTGATTGGTTGGAAACTTTGGCGGCCATATTTAATTTATGCGAAATCATTAATCTTGTGTATCTTAGGTACCATTTCTCTGTTCAGTGTGAAACTTGGTATAGATCATCGATGCATCAAGAAACTTCAAAGGAATGACCAAACCAGTTTCCCTGATTCGGTGAAAACCTTGGCGGCCATCTTTAATTTATGCAAAATCTTCAATGATATATATCTCTGATACCATTCAAGTGTTCTATACGAAACTTGGTATACAGCATCGATGTATCAAGAGATCTGCAATGTATAGCCACATATACCATCGATGTATCAAGAGATCTGCAATGTATAGCCACATCAGTTCCTCTGAGTGGCGGGAAGGATGGGCGGCCATTGGTTGGAAACTTTGGCGGCCATATTTAATTTATGCGAAATCATTAATCTTGTGTATCTTAGGTACCATTTCTCTGTTCAGTGTGAAACTTGGTATAGATCATCGATGCATCAAGAAACTTCAAAGGAATGACCAAACCAGTTTCCCTGATTCGGTGAAAACCTTGGCGGCCATCTTTAATTTATGCAAAATCTTCAATAATATATATCTCTGATACCATTCAAGTGTTCTATACGAAACTTGGTATACAGCATCGATGTATCAAGAGATCTGCAATGTATAGCCACATCAGTTCCTCTGAGTGGCGGGAAGGATGGGCGGCCATCTTTAATTTATGCAAAATCATTAATGATCTCTATCTCTGATACTGTTCGAGTGCTCGATGTAAAATTTGGTATATATCATCGAAGCATCAATAGACTTACGATAAATGACAGTTCTGGCGTTTCTGATTGGGCGGAACCTTGGCGGCCATCTTTAATTTATGCAAAATCTTCAATGATATATATCTTTGATACCATTTCAGTGTTCTATATGAAACTTGGTATCCAGCATCGATGTATCAAGAGACTTGCAATGAATAACCACATCGGTTCCTCTGAGTGGCGGGAAGGATGGGCGGCCATCTTTAATTCATGCGAAATCATTAATGATCTATATCTCTGATACGGTTCAAGTGCTCAATGTAAAATTTGGTATACATCATCGATGTATCAATAGACAGTTCTGGTTTTTCTGCTGGGGCGGAAACCTTGGTGGCCATCTTTAATTTATGCAAAATCTTTAATGATGTTTATCTTTGATACCATTTCAGTGTTCTATATGAAACTTGGTATACAGAATCTATGTATCAAGAGACTTGCAATGAATAACCACATCAGTTTCTCTGAGTGGTGGGAAGGATGGGCGGCCATCTTTAATTTATGCGAAATCATTAGGGATCTCTATCTCAGATAATTTTCAAATGTTCGATGTAAAATTTGGTATACATCGTCGATGCATCAACAGACTTATGTAATGAATACCGGTTTCTCTGATTGGACGGAAATGTTTGAGGCCATTTCTAATGGCAAAATTTGTCATAATCTGTATATTTGTTACTTGACTGCTTGGTGTTCCTGCAGTCTTGTTTTAAATTGAATACATTATGAATGGCTGGCGCCCAGAGCCGAGGGGTTTTCAGATGCGCAGCTTCGTATTTCTCTTAAAAATATATCAAACTGGGGTTGAATTGTGAATAATATTTTAGAAATTTAACTGCCAGAAATGGGTTCGAATGCATTTCCAGCCATCTAGAACCCCAGAGCTTCCGGGGCCTAGGTGGCCGACCACTTTACATTGACACCAGGGCAATAAGATCACAAGTTTACATGTTTTTTGTCCCCCGCTACTTAGTAAGAGAGGGGGGACTTAGAAACACCGGTGTCCGTAATTCCGTAAGCTTTTCTTGTCCGAACAATAACTCGTGAACGATTTAACCGATGAACTTCAAACTGGTGTACCTTGACATTGGTGAGAAGACGGTTGAGATTGTTTTTCAGCATTGTGAGGGATCTGATATGGCCGCCGTCAGCCATATTGGATTATAAGCAGTTGGATCTTAGATTTTCTTGTCCGGACAATAACTCGTGAACGATTCAACCGATCAACTTCAAACTTGAGGTGTGCTTTGACATTGGTGAGAGGACGATTGGGATTGTTTTTCAGCAATGTGCATAATCCAATATGGCCGCCGTCAGCCATATTGGATTATAAGCAGTTGGATCTGAGATTTTCTTGTCCGGACAATAACTCGTGAACGATTTAACCGATCAACTTCAAACTTGGGGTGTGCCTTGACATTGGTGAGAGGACGTTTGGGATTGTTTTCAGCAATGTGCGTAATCTAATATGGCCGCCGTCAGGCATATTGGATTATAAGCAGTTGGATCTTGTCCGGACAATAACTCGAGAACGATTCAACCGATCTACTTCATACCTGGGGAGGAGGATTAGGATTGTTTCTCAGCCATACTGAATTTTATTGGATTTTAAGCAGTTTGATCTTGTCCGGACAATAGCTGGAGTACGATTCAACTGATCTACTTCAAACTTGGGGAGTCCCTTGACCTTGGTGAGATCCCGGTTAGGATTGTGTTTCATGAACGAGCATAATCCAATTTGGCTGCCATCTACCAGCGATATTGGGTTATGTTGCATTTTAAGCAGTTGCATCTTGTCTGGACAACAACTCTAGAATAATTCATCTGATCGACTTCAAACTTGCAGTTTGGCTTGACATCGGTGAGAGGACAGTTGTCATTGCTTTTCAGTTACCTGTGTAATCCAAGATGGCCACCATCAGTCGTCTTAGATTTTCAGCATTTAGATCTTGTCTGGACAAGAACTCTAGAACGATTCAACCAATCTACTTCAAACTTGGGGAGTGCATGGACATTGGTATTATGTTTTATGGATGTGCATAATCCAATATGGGTGCCATCCGCTGTATTAGATTATGTTAAGCTCATCAGCGATATCTCCATTTTCAAATCATACTCTTCATTAATAATATGAGATATCATCGACCAAAAAAAATTGACCATAGAGGTCCATGTCCCTCGCTAGCAGCACCAGTTATGGATACCTTGTCGCTTTTTATACACCTGTACATAGTTTGGGGTATACTGGATTCTGATTGTCTGTCCGTCCGTGTGTCAGTGTATCCCATCCGTTCATCTGTCCGAGTTGTGGCTTGAGTTTGCATTTCACATGCCATAACTCACTGCTATTTATTCAAACCTCTACACTCATAAAAACATCTTGGTCTAGACTGTTAAGGGGCTGAGGAGTTGTAGCACCTCTGGTGCCTCATGTTACCTCCATGCTGTAAACAAACCAAAACAATTGAAGTTGATTTTTAAAATTACTAGACTAGGCATCCATTTTCTGGCATTGAATTTAACTGATCTGTCTATTATCCTGAAACAAGTGTCCCACATTAGGGCAGCACAGAAACATTTCAAATGCCTGCCCCATCAACAAAATGCTGGCGTACTGCATTTACATGATTTAGGTCAAACGTTATGGGCAAATCCATTCTTTCAATAAGGGTGGTCAAGTCAAACTGTTTGGCACTTATTTGCAGCTTTCAATAACCAAACATGGTAAACTTATGAATCTGTCTGGAGTCCGCATGATCCTATCGAAAGTGAGTCAGCTGCCTTCGCGCAATAGTTTACAAAATTGTGCGCCTTTTCAAACAGAATTCTCTAATTAGGTCTTTCCATTACAAATGGAAAGACCTTTTGTTATTCTACGGATTATTATTATTTAGGTCTTTCCATTTCCGATGGAAAGACCTATTTGTTATTCTACGGATTTTTATTATTATTATTATTATTATGCTATCCAAATTTGTACACAACGAAACGTCCTCAAAGCCTCACTGTAGATCTTAGATATTGGGCACACGGTTAGATATACATCTGAAGTTATGCATATTATTTGGACAACTGACCTTGACCTTGACCCAATAAGATATAGGCGTGTAAATTTAAATTTAATTTTGCGAATATTGACCAATCGTATTAGACGATGCAGCTGAAATTTAGAATGTAAAAGTTTGAAGATTTACTCAACAATATGAGCGAATAAAATAAGTAGGTCAGTCAAGCAGTTTTCGAGTTCTCTCCACTGGTGCTGTTTTTCTTGTTAGCGGTGTACAGTCAAAACTAAAGAACATATCTGAAAGAAAGTTACTGGTTGGTAAGTCTTGCATATGGCCATGCTGTAGTTATATTTTTGAATTGTTACGTAACAAGAAAAAGTAGTTATCTCCCCTTTAATGTTTTCTAAAACCCGTTATTTTATAAGGAAATAAGCGACGGCATTGATACTCCTAATATTAATGAACACTTTAATGACCGAAAAGAATGTGACCTTAAATTTGACCTTTGACCTCCAGGAGCGTCTCTATATGAGTCCAAAGTTTGGTGGTGAAATCTTGAACGGCTAATGCGATCAGCCTGAGAATAAGGTCACGTGACGTACATCATGTCACAAGGTCACCACGTGTCTCAGAACTCGGCCTTGACCTTGACCTTTGAAGTGGTAAGCATCCAAATATCGAAAATACGGCTTCCATTTTCTGAAAAACTAACGCACTGACAATTACAAAACAATGAAACAATAGTGGTCACAATATTGTCTTTCTTTTGGCGCTACTTACAAAACGATCCGATGTGACCTTGACCTTGAATATCGCACAATGTAAAAAACAATGTTCGCATTTTTCTCAAAAACTACATCATGCAGGAATCTGTAATTCAGTACATTTGTAGCCCATGATACAGGTATGACGTCACTGAATTTTCAACCTGACCTTGACCCTGGTTTTTCAGATATGGCCACCGACAGTTTTCTGACTATAGCGCCATAACTTGAAAACTGTTAGGAAATCTAACTTGAAATTTGCACATGAATGTAGGTCATTACATGAGGTAACAGAACATCAGTAGAATCCATAAAAAGATACCAGTAAGATTGGGAGATAATTAGCCATTTCTGAAATTTTGGATTTATTCAAATTTTGCGAAAATTCTGCATCCAATCATCACTATTTTTAGGCACGATTGAGGGAATATATATATGTATTTGCCTATGAAATTACAAGAATATAGCTTTGATAGGTTTAGAGATATTAAAAATACAATTTTCCCCGAACTATTAAGCCGTTAAATGGTCCATGTTGATTTCATCTATTCAATGGGAGTTGTCAATTTCGCTATAGCGATTCGGCTGTAACACTCGAGGCATCCGGAGTTCGCAATTAAATAAATGTCGTGTTACATGACGGAACTGGCTCATCTTTTTGGAAACGCTATAACTCTTGAACCACAATAGGTACGGACTTCTAATTTGTATTTTAACAAAAAAAAGCATTCTCCCCACTTCGTGCATGCTATTTGCTTATCACCCTTCAGGTTAAACACTTTCGATATTAAGTAGTAATTGATTTCATCCATCTAATTGTATAACGCCAGATCAGTTTCAAAGAGGTATTAATTGGTTCTCCATTGACAAGGCGTGAAGACCTGTATGTAACCTGACACACCAACCGAGTCACCCCGCGATTGTAATTAAATGAACGTCGTTTTAAGTGATGAAAGGAGCTGCGAACCATGATGAACCCTCTGTAAGCCCATGATGCATTATGTATATTTGTTAATTAAACGAAGGGTGTTCAATTATCATTATATCGACATCGCCTATGCAACATGACATGAACTTAATTTCCAACGAAAGGATACCTTTGGAGGACCGTCGTGGAAAGACCGTGCCATTGTACCAACAATGTCTAGTGTTATTTGTTTTTCTTCTTTACTGTTCGGCATTGAAACCCGATGGTCGCGTATTTAGGCAACCGGTAATTGTAGCTTCATAAAAATCGGCAAATAGTAAGTCTATCCAGAGGTGGTTTGTCCGATGGACTTGTACTTGGACATCGATCTCCCGGACAAGGATTATCGGACAAACTTCTCTCTTCAATATTCGGCGAACGGATGTTCCAACCACTTTCATATTTTAAATATAAGAGTTTTAATACTGTCAGAAAAAATGACATCATGAACTATGCCCGTCGGACGGAACATATCCGACTTTTGTATCTCGATGACGCATTTCCTGTCGCCAGCACACAGCTTAAACTATACAACTGAGACATCAAGTGACGTCCCAATTTGAACATCAAGTCTATGGCCATGCTGCAGTTTTGTAGAGAAAATGATACGTTACAAAATTTGGCAGTTATAACCAAATTAAAATTTCTCAAAATATGCAAATTTTAGCAATTGGAGTTACGGATTTGAAATTTTCAACATATAATGTCATGTTAATGCCCAAACGAAATATCTATTTCGATTTGAAATTTAACAGACAGAACCTTCACAATAAGTGGTCATGTGTGAGCGCGTCTTTTCAACAAGATACTATGGATACTTAAATTATACCGTAAACATTTACACAGTGATTCTATAATAGCGTAACTGGCACGTTACCGGACTTCAGTGCTAGAGGATCCGAGTTCGAATCCGGGGTATGAGATTTTTTGTATTTTATGTTTTATTTCTTTCCTTTTAACATCGCTCACCCTCCCCCCCCCCCCCACCAAACGCATATTACTACACTCACCTATACAAATCTGTCCACATTTGCAAGTACGATTCATATGGGCGAGGCTACTCGTCAAACGTATATGTGCGCTAAATGGTATAACGTTTGAAATTTGAACGCTTCTGATAATGAGGCCTGTGTTAGAGACTACAGTTGGTCTCTGTTTTTTCGGTAGCCGATAAATAGTCCGTTAAAAACTTGACGGGATGTGTTTGATATGGTTTAATGTGATAATTGTCCGTAATTATCAAAGGTATAATATCCATAATTGCAGGAGCGACTTAAGCTTTTCTGTTCGACATGAAAGTGCTTCACTTTGTGAACTATTTGACGGAATCTGGCCGTGTAGATTTGGCTATGCTGAAATGTTCCGATTGACTTTAATCCCAGACATTGGCCAGTTTCGGATTGTTGGTCCCCCTCAAAAAGTTGAATACAGCAGAGCGCACGGGTCTGGACGCACGGTAATTATCTTTCCCTTTATAGTAACCAAGATTTAGAGTATCAAGCTTCCGGGTACTGCCATTCTTTCATACTGACATATGTATGCGGATCGGTGGCTCAGTTGAGAATATAGTCCGTTAAAAACTTGACAGGATGTGTTTGATGTTGGTTAAAGTGATAATTGTCCGTAATTATCAAAGGTATAATATCCATAATTGCAAGAGCGACTTAAGCTTTTCTGTCTCAGCTGAAAGTATTTCACTTTGCGAACTATTTGACGGAAACTGGCAGTGTACATTTGCCTATGATGAAACGTTCCGATTGTCTTTAATTCCAGACATACATGTAGGTCAGCCGATCACGTGACGTCTGGCTCTGTTTATAAACAAACAGCCTACACAGAGCGCGAGTGGTTTTAACGTTGTAGCCAGTCGGGCTAATTTCGGCGATTTTATGCAAATAAATCAAGTTTATTCAACAAAGTGGTCGCCAATTTACATATCTTAACCCTTTCACCGATTAAACCTGGCACACAGGGATAACGAGAGTGCCACCCGTACGACCATCCCCGGTAGACCGGGTTAGCTTTAAACCTGTTCGCCATCACGATGAGTACAGCACTTGTATTTTCTTGCATCCGTTTTAACAGAAATCTATCAAACACTGTATACTTCTGGAAAGCCAAAACCTTGATCAATTTGATTCTCGAAGTTGTTTGTTTGTTTGCAAAAGAAATAAAGCAAAATTAGATGTAGAACGGAAAAAATCAGAGCGAAAAATGCATTTTTCCTCACATACCGTGTGACGGGCCTGTCGGCAGCAAGCCTCAGAAATGGAAAAAATCATTGAAAACCTCTTCCTAACTCCTGTATTTTTGAACTTACACGACTGCTAAAGTGTGGTGAATATTCCCCAGACGATTAAAACTGCCAACGACGATCGACGAAGTTTATTTCCATATTTTTACGAGTCTTGATCCACAACGTGTGTCAAGCAAAAATCCATTTCATTCAAGATGGATTCCCCCGCCGGCCGAATTTTGTATGCTATTTTATTTATCTTGCTATAAAACTAGAGCAAATAACACTGGAGTGTGTATTGTGGAGATAGGTTTCTTATGTTTTTCTGCAAATCTCGGAAACAAACGAAATTTCTAGCATTCCAAAGACAACATATACACATTTTAACATTTCTCACGGAATTGATCGTCAGCAGGTCACTTTTGTCAGGGGAAATAATCGGCGAAAGGGTTAATCTCTTTTCTGCAAATCTGTATTCAAATTACTGAACACAACAGAAGGAAAGACCGTGATATTGTACCAACAATCTCTAGTTCATTTCATTTTTATGAGTTTATGGTCGCCAAGAACTAGCTGCAGTTATGACAATTGCTTGTCTTCAATCGTGTAATTTTTTTTTTTGCGTTGTCTTTTCATCTCTCTTTTTTTAATTTCTCTTTTGAATCTAACCCTGGAGTTGTACTGGACTTTTAATTTTAGTCCGAATATTTGCCAAATTTCACATCAAAAGTTGAAATTCCCACGCAAAAATTATATAATGTAAAATTTTGAAAGGGAAGTCTGGTCCAGATTCAAGTTGTTTTTAATTAGCGTAGCTGAAATGTTTCAAAACTTGCATACTTAAATTGGACATCATTTACAAGCCAGGAACTGATACATCGATTTCATTCAAAATTACCAAGTTTTTAATTTTAAAAATTAATTTGAATTGCCTTGTGTAATCTTGTCTTGTTGACATCCACAAAGTGACATAATGTGCTGAAAACAGATCTGGTATCTTAGACCTTGGTAAATTAAGAACATAAAACTGAAGATGTTAAATCATCTGTTTGTTGCTTTATTTTCACAATTCAAATACATAGCGGTTGATGGTCGTATGAAAATTTGTTATATACATTACTTATGGCGGTTGCAAAATTAGAAATAAACTCAATAGAAGTCTGTCGGCCGGGGACAGAAACGTAAAAATACTCAATTCAGGTGAAAAAAATATTGAATTTTCAGTATCCGGTGGCAAAAATTTGGACTTCTATGAAACCCTGAGGATTGCCGTATGCAGCAGTAATCCCACACTGGACTGCCTATGCAGCAGTATTCCCACACGGGACTGTCTTATCCAGCATTAATCCCATACGAGACTCATCTATCCAGCAGTAATCCCAGACAGGACCGGCCTATCCAGCAGTAATCCCACTTGGGACTGGACTATTCAGCAGTACTCCCACAGGGGACTGGTCTAGCCATCAGTAATAACACATGGGACTGGTCCATCCAGCAGTAATTTCACATGGGACTGACCTATCCAGCCGTAATCTCACACTGGACTGCCCTATGCAGCAGTAATCCCACGGCACTGACCTATCCATCCTACATGGGATTCACTTATATGCCGTTCAGGGCTCGTTTTTCGACGGCAATCCGGGAATCCGATTCTCTTATTATTCCCGTAAATTCGCCATACGCGAATCCAAGTGGATTCCCGTAACATAAAGTCAAATTAAAAATAATTGTATACTTTTAATCCTCTTGAAAATGACGATCAGCGAAACAGGAAGTCCAAAACTAGGAAGGAAAAAAAACTAGGTAGGAAAAAATGCTACCTAGGCGATGATCTTTACTAACACCCGAAGCGAGAAAAACTTGTTGTTGTTGTTAACCGATGTCAAAACCTTTGATGAGAGCATGCCCTGCTTTAGAGCTAAAAATAAATTTAGCCTCGTTATGCTTCGGCAAGCGTCGATGTTCGATTAGACCTCAACGCGCCACATTTGCTTGCACCGCTGGAGAGACCATTGGAGATCGCCAGTCGCCGAGGTATATTTCAAGTCACGGATATTCTTCAGATCAATGGTCACGGTGAACAGATCGGGAACCCACGCTCAGATGTTAGACAAACGAGTAAAAGAAGGTTAACGACGGATGACTGTCAAACTGTACGCATTGCGACAGAAAAACGGACGAAGGAAAATGTGCAAGGTTTACTGAAACAAATTCCATTCTTTGTCTACTGCCAAAGAATTCCATTGTTACCATATCATTTAGTTTTTTTACAAACATTACAAACGTGAAGCTGATCTAGAGAATGTTTTCTAATAGCCTGACAGGGGCGGCACTGTAACCAGACAACATGAGGTTGTTTGTGTCGTGCTTCTCAATCACCGTACGTTCACTGATCATATTCCGTGAACATAAAATGCTAATAACTTTATACATATCGGGGCTTCCGTCATCGTGCCTGATAATGTGACATTTCCAAAAACAAATTGGAAATGAAAATGAATGATAGGCTACTGGGGAATGCTAGATTGTGTTGTTGTGTTTTTTTTTGTTTTTTTAATAGGTTTAATTATTTATCATTTGACCAGTGAAAGTAATTATTTATCATTTGCCTAGCAATTATCAAAATTAATTAATTATTTGTCATTCTTCTTACTACAGGAGGTAATAAAAACATTTTGAAACTCAAGAAAGTTTGCGGGTGGGCATAAAAAATAAAATCCTCAGGACAACAATGGATAGTTTTCCTATCAAACGCCATCGTTTAAACATAAATCGCATATCAGCATATATAGAAATTTTGACAAAATTTAGTGTACAATTAAGTTTTGGGTGGGACAGGTAGAAAAAAACCTTACCTGTCACATGTAACAGGTGGACTAAAAAAAACATTTCATGCCATTTCATTACTGATGCCGTCAGTGTTCATATCAATCGAAATAATCACAAGATCTCTTCCCATGTGTAGATATGAATTCGTTTGCCTTTTATTGCATTTACAGTGAAGTAATTACAATTCATGTGAAATTTCCACACACATTTTCCGGACTCCATGCTGGTTCTAAATTTTAATGACCACGTATAAAGTCTGTCTGTTCGTCTTCAATAATTCCGAAAGTCACGATGAGCTGAAAGTTAGAAGTTTACTATATATTGTTCAAGCATTTTATTGACATTTCTTCAGGTTGTCAAATTGAAATAAAACTCAGAGTATTGATATAATTCAACATGTTTATCAGCTCACTCACATTATTGGCATTCTTGTAATCCACGACGATAAAATTGGATCCCCGTGGATTCCCGTGTGACTAAATTACGGGAATCCATTTGGATTCTGGTTAAATTTGACGAAAAACGAGCCCTGCCGTTAATCCCACATGGGACTGATGTTGTTGTCTGTACCAAATAATCTATTCCAGACATTATTGTCTGTACCACATCACCTATTCCAGACGTTATTGTTTGCTCTACATGTATGCTTTAAATACTGCTGCAGCTTCGGCGGATGACCCCGCAAGGCGACATGTTGGGGTTCTCAGAACGCTTGCTACTCCTCTGAGCCCTATGGGCTAAGGTGTATTGTTATGGCCCTGGGGATGTGTCTGTCCATCTGTCCAACATGTCCAAGCTATATCTCGATAACTATTGCAAGGAAGTTCATGAAACTTACAGGTTATCATCCTTCTATTTTTTACTTGTGCATTTGAGACTTTCAGGTCTAACCGTGCATTAATTATTTTTTTACAATTTTTTTATTTTTCCACCATTTTCCAGTCTTCTAAAAATGGATCTACAAGTATGCATACATTAGCCCTACTTTTATACTGATTTACATACTCTTACTACAATGTAGCATGTAGCCAATCAAGAGCTCCATAGTAAAGTTGTATGTCAGCCATTGGTTCAGTGTAGTTTGGTCTGGAAGTCTATATTCATCTGCATATTCAGCAGTACGGTATTGCCAGTCGGGGCTGTATCCAGAGTCAAATTACTTCCGGAAAACGTATGGGCGCCTAAAATAAAATCCGCTCAAAATAGTAATATGTAAAAATTAAGAAAACCTGTTTTCTTTGGTTACTAGAACTGATAAATTTGTCCCATTACCCTAGCTTTGTTCGAACCACGAAACATCCACCGAAAACACTGTGTCAGATATACAGTAAATTACCCGGGATAAAAACTTGAGGCCATGCGAAATTGCCATAATTGTCGTATCCCTACGCTGTTGAGAAAAAATTTGTCCGACATTAAAACTGTGAAAATCATCTTGTTATCGTCTAAAAGTTCTCAGAATGGATTTGAACGATAATGAACGCCTATTTTATTGGAAAAGGGCAACTTCTACTTTGTCTTGTCACAGAATTGTAGGAACCTGTGAGATCTGTCAAAATCGAAAGTAGTGCCCATGTGTTCGTGCTTGCTGCCAACACATCAATGGCGGAGTTGAGTTTTCAGTTGTAAAATGAACTGTGGTCCTCGGCCAGTTACAAGCGGTGTCTCGCATAGCAAGTCCTCTAAAATGTACTTGATGAAAGATAGCGAAAGATATGGCCAACCCAATAAATCAACGCAAACATCATCGTTATTGTTGTTGTTGCACTGACGCTAATGTGTTACCAATGGGGGAGTTTCTGTCTCGCATTACGATGGGATGTGATTTTCGGCTATCGGAGCCAGTTTTTCTTAGAGAAGTGAAATTCTCCACAGTATCTATATGTAATTTGTGCATTTTTACCCCTCAGCCTATAAGGCTGTGGGGTCTTGTCGTCGGCAAGTACGTCCGGTCGGTCGTCCGGTTGTCAGTCAACAATTCTTGTGACCGGTCTAAAAGCCAAACCATTGCTTATAGAGACTTCAAATTTGGTATACAGGATTGTTGGGTGGTCAGCCACAAGCCTATCGAATTTGGGTAATTTGTGATGAATTTTGCGGTTTCCAGGGCAACATCACGGAAAATTCGTCAACCATTTTTGTGGCTGGTCTAGAAGCCAAACCGTTGCTTCTAGAGACCTCAAATTTGGTATGCAGGATTTTTGGGTGGTCAACCATAAGTCTATTGAATCTGGACCCGATTGGTTGGGAACTTTGGTGGCCATCTTTAATTTATTCGAAACCGTCACAGCATTCTCGTTACCAAGATATCTTTAGAACGACTTGCCCTAGGCACACCAAACTTGCCGTGCACATCCATATGCTCATGACCCAGAACTCTATTGAATCATGGACCCGATTGGGTGGAAATTCTGGCGGCCATCTTTAATTTATGCGAAACCATGAATCTTGTGTATCTCGGAAACCATTTTGCTGTTCATTGTGGAACTTGGTGTAGATTATCGATACAACTTGCCGTGCACATCCATATGCTCATAACCCAGAACCTTATTGAATCTGGACCCGATTTGGTGGAAACTTTGGCGGCCATCTTTAATTTATGCGAAACCATGAATCTTGTGTATCTCGGAAACCATTTCACTGTTCAGTGTAAAACTTTCGATACATCAAGAAACTTTAAAGGAATGACCAAACCAGTTTCCCTGTTTGGGTGAAAGACTTGGCGGCCATCTTTAATTTATGCAGAATTTTTAATGATGTATTTCTCTGATACCATTGAAGTGTTCTATACGAAACTTGGTATACAGCATCGATGTATCAAGAGACTTGCAATTAATAACCACATCAGTTCGTCTGAGAGGCAGGAAGGAAGGCCGGCCATTATTAATTTATGCAAAGTTTTTAATGATGTATATCTCTGATACCATTTAAGTGTTCTATATGAAACTTGGTATACAGCATCGATATATCATGAGACTCGCAATGAATAACCACATCAGTTCCTCTGAATGACAGGAAGGATAGGCAGCCATCTTTAATTTATGCAAAATCATTAATGATCTCTATCTCTGATACCGTTCACGTTCTCGATGTAAAATTATATATACATCATCATTGCATCAAGAGACTTAAGATGAATGACAGAACTGGTTTCTCTAATTGAGCGGAAATCTTGGCGACCATTTTAATTTATGCAAAATCATTAATGTTCTATATCTGATACCATTTTATAGTGCTTCATATGAAAATACAAATCATCGATACATCAAGAAACTTACAATTAATGACAATCAATTTCTCTGATTAGGTGGAAAACTTTATTGCCATCTTTAATTTATGCAAAATCTATACCTCTGGTACTGTTCAAGTGTTTGGTGCAAGACTTTGTATATACATCATCAGTACATCAAGAGACTAAAAATGAATGACCGAACCGTTTTCTCTGATTGGATAAAAACCGTGGCAGCCATTTTCAATTATGTAAAATCATTGATGATCTATATATCCTTTGATACTGTTCAAGTGTTCAGTTTGCTTGGTATATACGTCATAGATACATCAAGAGACAAGTAATGACTGTCGGTTTCTCTGATTAAATAGATTGTGAATGGCTGGCACCCAGAGCTGAGGGGTTTTAGATGCGCAGCTTTGTATTCCTATCATAAACTTGGCTCCCACTGAAAATCGGAAGACTTTTATTATTGTTCAGATTATTATTAGGGTTCAAAGCAAGAATGGCTTGAAGCCTTTTGTTTTTGTTCAGAATATATTTTTTCTTCTGCCATATTTTTCGCACGTAATATGTCAAACTATTTATTATAGTTCTCCAATTCATCCAACATCCCACACTGAATTTATCACATTTTTATCTCGCTGTATGAAGTAAAGGGGAGATATTGTGAGGGGGGAAAGAGGATGTCGTCGTCGGTGTGTGTGTCAGTGTCGGTTGTCGGTGTCGGTGTCCCCTACCTGGAAATGATAAGGTTTTTGGTTTAGCAAATTCAAAAAAAAAATCTAGAAAAATTAGAAAAAATATTAAAGAAATAAAAAAATATGGGGGGGTGGGTATGCCACCTGGGGGTACTACCCCTGGGGTGCTCCAATGTTGAAATCCCTATGATAGAGTTTTGCATTTAGCTGAAGTGCACATGTACATCTGTACTTCGAAAGTTTGTTGCAGTTGTCAGCTGTCATTGGATGATTATGAAACTTGGTACACATGTTTCTTATGATTAGAGGATGTACGTGTCATATTTTTGAGATGAAATATTAATTTTTCTCCAAATTATGGTAAATGATGAGTTTTCTGTTTAGGTGAATTGTACATGTAGGCCTCTATATGTATACATATACATGTACATGGTAAGTTTGCTGCAGTTGTCAGCTCTCATTGGATGATTACAAAACTTGGTACACATGTTTCTTATGATTAGAGAATGTACCTGTGCTATTTTTGAGATGAAATATTATTTTTTTTTCCAAATTATGGCAAATGATAGAGTTTTGCGTTTAGCTGAAGTGCACATGTACATCTGTACACCACAGTTTGCTGCAGTTGTCAGCTGTCATTGAATGATTATGAAACTTGGTACACATGTTTCTTATGATTAGAAGATGTACCTGTGCTATTTAGGAGATGAAATATAAATTTTTGTTCAAATTTTAAGGGTTTTGTCTAAGTAATCTGCCAATAAAAACATGTACACCAGTACATGGAAAGTTTTCTGAAGGTGTCAGCTTTCATTGGATGAGTTGACACTTGCTACCCAAGTTCAATGTGATTCGAGGATGTGCATACATGTGCTACATGTATTTAAGAAATATGACATTAAATATGAATTTTGTTCCTAATTATTGCAGTTTAGACTTTGTACATTTCCATTGATAAGGTTGGCCAAAAAATTTACATGTAGATCTGTACATGGAAAGTTTGTTGAACCTTTTGTGGGATGATTATAAAACCTGGTGGACATGTTTCATGTTTTCCTAGGTCACACGGGACTGACCTATCCAGCAGTAATCCCATACGGAACTCAACTATCCAGCAGTAATCCCAGACCGGACTGGTCTATACAGCAGTAATCCCATTTGGGACTGGCCTATCCAGCAGTAATCTCACACAGGACTGACCTATCCAGCAGTAATCCCAAATGGCACTGGCCTATCCAGCAGTAATGCCACACGGGACTGACCTATCCAGCAGTAATCCCAGACTGGACAGGCCTATCCAGCAGTAATCCCACATGGGACTGGCCTATCCAGCAGTAATTCCACACGGGACTGGCCTATGCAGCAGTAATCTCGCACGGGACTGACCTATCCAGAAGTAATATGACACTGGACTGCAATATGCAGCACTAATCTCACATGGCACTGACCTATCCAGCCATAATCCTACATGGAACTGACCTATCCCACTGTAATCCCACACAGGTTTAGCCTATCCAGCAGTAATCCCACATGGGACTGGCCTCCCCAGCCGTAATCTCACACAGGATTGCTGTATGCAGCAGTAACCCCACACTGGACTGCCTATGCAGCAGTAGTCCCACACTGGACTGTCCTATCCAGCATTAACCCCATACGAGACTCATCTGTCCAGCAGTAATCCCAGACAGGACTGGCCTATCCAGCAATAATCCCACTTGGGACTGGTCTATCCATCAGTAATAACACACGGGACTGGTCCATCCAGCATGTCCAGCAGTAATCCTACACAGGACTGGCCTATCCAGCAGTAATCTCACATGGGACTGACCTATCCAGCAGTAATCTCACACTGGACTGCCCTATGCACCAGTAATCTGACGGCACTGACCTATCCATCCTACATGTACATGGGATTAACTTATATGCCAGTAATCCCACATGGGACTGATGTTATTGTCTGTACCAGATAATCTATTCCAGACATTATTGTCTGTACCACATACCCTATTCCAGACCTTATTGTTTGCTCTACGTGGATGCTTTCAATACTGCTGCACCTTCAGCGGATGACCCCGCAAGGCGAGATGTTGGGGTTCTCAGAATTCTTGTAATCTTTTACAAGCCACTGCTAAAGCATCTTCTGCATTCAATTAAATCTTTCAGTCTTTTACATATGTGTTTTCCATTCATTGTGTAGCAATATACACTGACTAAAACTGTCTGGCTGAGGGGTTGTTGCACCTTTTAGGTGCTGCCTCATGTTATTCTGAACTTTGAAGGAAATCTGTTCAGGATCAAAGAAAATCTCCAATACCTGTGGGTTTGTTAACATTGTGACTATAGGCACTATGAAAATAACATGTGAGGTATTAAGAGATTTGTTTTGATTCTGAATAGATTTCCTTCGAATTTCAGAATAAAAATTCACAAATTACATACAGATACTGTGGGGAATTTCACTTCTCTGAGATGAACTGGCTCCGATATTTAACCGAAAATCTCATCCCATCGTGAGACAGCTCAGTAACTCTAGCCGGTTGTAGTTATTTCTTTCATCCCATGGCCCATGTGTAACATTTAAAAAAATTAGATATTTTTTTTCTTAAAAATATATAAAACAGGGGTTGAATTGTGAATAATATTTTAGAAATTTAACTGCCAGAAATGGGTTCGAATGCATTTCCAGCCATCTAGAACCCCAGAGCTTACGGGGCCTAGGCGACCGACCACTTTACATTGAGAACACCCATTTATTTAGAGGTTAGTTTATTTGAGCACTAATTTAATGGCACTGCACTTCTTGCTTATGTCTGGCTCTTGATTATTGTTTTGTTTTTTTTGGTACCGGTAATTAGATCTCACTGTAAAAACCATTGATCGCGGTATGAAATAAAAAATATGTGGGACAAAAATATCAGATATTTCCTTAATTTTCACTGTTGTTGCATACAGTACACCCAAGAATTAAACTGGTCACTGCTCGCGAAACATTGGGTTCATCTTTCGCGAAACATTCGCGAAACGTTCGCGAAAGCATGTGCGAAAGGTTGATAATAACTTACGATGATTTCATATTTATTTCAAAGCTTTCGCGAAAGGTAAATACCTTTCGCGAAAGATATGTCACGATCGTAACTGACGTAAAGCGATCCGTATTTGACAAGACAAGATGACAACAAATGCGGGAGTGTTGGATCTTCTTATGCGGGGTATGTTTTAGGACCACTATTCTCGATTTCACCCAGCAGGAATTTCCTGCAACAAAATTGAGTTTCAGGAACGAAATAGGCAGAAAATACAGTCTACGAAGCAAAAGAAAATCTCCACTCACGTTGTCTTCGTTGTTGTTGTTGAAAAGGCCATGTGCGTATCGAATACGGCACAGCTAAAAGTTTTGTGCCTTACTTCCCTAGTTTTAGTGAACGCTTCCAATTCGATTCGTCGGGAACCATGCAATGCATTTCTTTATGCTAGAAAGTATGGGTTTGCGATTAATACGAACGGGTCACGGGGTGGAAGTTTCCAAACGACCACGAGGGATGACAGCTACAACGCCCGACAGAACTGCGCAGCAGAGAGACGTGTGCCAGCAGTCAGCCGTCATCAATTTTTCGGCTACATCCCGTACTGTTTCGTTTCAACACGAAATAAAAGGTGAAATGTCCACCTATACCAAGGATTGACAATACATCAAAACCAAACGTACAAATTGTCTGAATAAAAAAGTTTCACGTGTGCAAGACGAGAGCTGCAATCAATCATGATCGGGTTGTCTAGAGCATTGACTGGTCTGCGGTTGAGCTTGGTATTTATTATGGGCTATATGGCCGTCTTGAATTTACAGCCGTTTGGTTTCCTTGCATGTACAACGTTTTCGGAAATTGCAAATTTCATTCTCGTAGGATACATTTTCTGCAATAAAATGCAATTCAAGGAAAATTTAACACTTTCATTTCAAATTGTGTCGGGGGAATTTCAAATTCAAGTCTTAGAAAGAAAAAAAATAAAAAAAAAATGCCTAAACCACTTTTTATTAATCACACCAATTTTCCTCTAGAATTATATCATATCTCGTTGATTTGAATCATTATCTTGAAACAAAATGCCGCTCTCTGCCACTGCAATATAAATGCATCCCGTTAAAGATGAAAACTTTAAAATAATGAGTGTTTATTCTTCATGTGATGAAAACTTTTAAAAAAATGAGTTTTTTAATTCATGAGCTGAAAACTTTCAAAAAATGACTTTTTGCAGACATTCGGGCGTGCTGAAAAAACTGAGTTAGTTCTGTTGAATTTGGAAACTGAGTAGATGATTTTTTTTGTTAAGAATAACCCCTGTTTCGCCAATGAAGCAATAACATTTTTTTAATGTCTGCTCAGAGTTGTTTCCCCTCTTCATAGCAACTGGACACGCCTCTTATGAACGGCTGGCTGACGCCATGTTTTATATCGGGCTTCATGCACTGCGAAGTTCATTTGGATGTGAAAGATTTCAGTTACAAAAACAAGCCATACAACACAATGAACTCAAATAAGGGGCAGATTATGCGACTTTTTGACTAGATGAATACGGTGATACAGCTCCCGATTTTACGATCTCGATTTTGGGTGAATCACGGTTTGCTCATGGACTGACGAAGAAAACCTGTAGGCCTATACGTCGTCGTGATTTTATAGTTGCAATTCATTCGCAAAATAAGGTATATGGACCTAATTAATGCCATTAAAAACAAAACACACGAGCAAATGAAAAATAAATAGTTGACAGACAAGAATATAAACATTTTACGACATGTATTTCCTCAAACATCGTTCGCGTATTCCTTTCGCGAAAGGTTCAATTCTGACATTTTCTCGCGAAAGATATGGCGAGAGGTACTGGCGAATCGTTCGCGAAACGTTCGCGAACGGTTCGCGACATTTTTCGGCTATCCTTCGCGAATTTGACCAGTTTAATTCTTGGGTGTACTGTATCTGTTATGAATCTATTGCAAACTGTTAGGCCTACTTTTTGTATGGCTCATTAATAATAATTGTTTGTTTCACGTTAACATCAATTGCTTGACAGGATATGGAGCAACAGATAAACAACGGACGAATGCCCCAATGGACAAAAGACCCGTCCGACACTTAGTTTCAGGCCAGGGCAATAAGATCACAACTTTACATGTTTTTTTCCCTGTGATATGTGGATACCTTGTCACTTTTTATACCCCTGTACATAGTTGGGGGTATACTGGATTCCGATTGTCTGTCCGTCCATCCGTGTGTCAGTGTATCCATCCGTTCATCTGTCCGAGTTGTGGCTTGGGATGGCATTTCGCATGCCATAACTCTTTGCTATGCATCCAAATTTCTACACCCATAAAAACATCTTAGTCTAGACTGTTAAGGGGCTGAGGAGTTGTAGCACCTCTGGTGCCTCATGTTATACCCCTGTAAATAGTTGGGGGTACACTGGATTCCGATTGTCCATCCGTCCATGTGTCAGTGTATCCATCCGTTCATCTGTCCGAGTTGTGGCTTGGGAAGGCATTTCGCATGCCATAACTCACTGCTATTTATCCAAACTTATACACCTATAAAACATCTTGGTCTAGACTGTTAAGGGGCTGAGGAGTTGTAACACCTCTGGTGCCTCATGTTTGAAAATGATGGCACTAAGCGGCCAAGTTGGATTTTTTTTTACATTTTCTGGTAGAGCATGACCATGGTATGGTGTGTCAAGTTTCAGCTTCCAAGCTCATAGGGATTAGAAAAATATTTAAGCGGGGACCTAAATGTGAGTCAAATATTATAGAAAGATTTTAAAATATGTCACGTACCATTGATGGTCCAGTAAGGTATAATGGCCAATCAATGTTTGCCGGAAGCCAAGTCCTGATAATAACCTTGCACCGAGATATTTTAATGGTGGTTTGTGACCTTGATGATCGTGGTCCTAATAACATTGTCCGCCATTTGCAAGGAACCTCAACTTATAATTCAGGGGAAGTTACTCTTAAGGTACAATTCATTGATTATTTTTCTATTTACAACCCATATCCTTTATTAACCAATATCTTGAATTACAAAGGTAATTGTCCTGAAACCTGATGATGTAGGCCCATTGCATCCATGACAATAAAATCCCACTTCTTTTATCATGCAATGCAGGCCCCAACATCCATGACAATTTAATGGCTGGTGGGGATCTTTATACAGTTCAATTAGCCTGTCATCTCCCTCATGTAACATGACATCAACTTCATTGCCAGCGCGAGGTCCCTGGACAGGCACAGTCAGAAGAACAAGCTTTAATTTGGTGTATCGGGTTACATATAGAACTTCACACCTTGCGGCACATGTACTTTGTGTTGACAATGGCAATTTAATTGGTTTCGTGTTACATACAATGTAAGCGATGTTAGATTTCTGCATAACGTGTTATGCAGAATGAATACACAATTCATCACGTGATTGAGAGAGATATAATACGTCATCAGGGTTTGGGACCATAGGTTTTATAGCATTTATATTCTTTTCTGTCAACTTCAAAGTGAATTTGATGTTCAATGCTGCAGCTAATCTGGTTGCTTAATGTGCAAAAATGTAGTTAGGCTATCACTGCAACATATACTGTATTCTGTCTTAATCAATTTATTTGAAGAATGAATGTACCAATTTTACTCTATTACCCATTTTACAGAACCCAAATATGGTGGTAGACCAGGCCCGCCCAGAACACAGAGGAAAGTACATTTGTCGAGCAGAAAATGTAGCAGGGGAGGACTTACGGATTGTCAACGTTAAAGTGCGATGTATGTGGATGATAGGCCAACAACATAGTTGTTCTTTCTTTATAAATCGTGAGACTGACACTTGTTGATAAATTAGATAAGGTCTGCAGCCAGGGCCTTGGTCCGCAGAGTCACTAGTGAGGCATATTCTGTCCATTTGTGATCAGTAGAAAGCACAAAACATCTGTTTTCGAAAGTTCCAAACAACGTGTTCATTGGTGTTGCAATTCCCACTGAAGATGGAATGGGAGTATTGCACCTCCAACACAGAAGAGCGTACTTCAAATATAAATTTAATGGCTCGACTTTTGGACAATATTGTTGATATTTATACCCCCGCAACGAAGTTAAGGGGGGTATACTGGAATTGGCTTGTCCATCTGTCTGTAGACACAATTTTGTCCGGACTACTCCTCCTAAGATTTTGCTTCTATTTTAATGAAACTTTACATATGTGTTACCTATGATTTGAAGATGTGCATGTCCTATTCACAAGGTGAAATTATAACCTTTGAACTTTATCATGTTTATAGGACTTTGCCATTTTCAGAATCTGCCATTTTCAGGATCTATTCCCATGTAGAGACAAGTTTCTAATGTAATCAATTACTCCTACTATTTTTATCAGAAGGTTCTGAAACTTTGTAGACATGTTTGAAGATTTGCATCTCCTATTTGTGACATGAAATATTAATTTTTGTCAAAATTACCCAGACTTGGACTTTGTCGATTTTCTGCATATATTCCAATATATAGAGCATGTTCTTGTGTAATTAACTAGTCACACAGTTATTACTGGATGTTTCTGAAACTTTGTACACATGTTTAATATGGTTTGAAGATGTGCATCTCTTATTTATGACCTGAAATATTTGGTCAAAATTACCAAATTTCTTCAAATATTCATGTAATGAGTGCACTGATAACCTGATCAGGAAGCAGTATTTTACATTATAATATTCCATCATTATACCCTCTCTCCGCCCCCCCCCCCCGCCCTGCAATAAAGCTGGGGGAGGGGTACAGGATCGGCTTGTCCATCCTGTAGATACAATTTTGTCCGGACTAATACTTCTAAAATTTTGCTTCTATTTTAATACATTTACCGTGCGATTCACACATTTGTTACAGAGTTATGACCCTTCCTATCCTTGGGTTTTATTTATACTGTATTGAAATATTACTCGGAACGGGAGACTTGTGTCTTGCAGGGCGGGGGGTATCTCAGTTATCCCTTAGGATAACAGTTACATCTAGTTATATTTATACTTGCCTTGCCACCAACTCGTCAAACGAGCCGTCTTCCCTGACTGACACAGAGCCTCGCTCTGGATATGACCCAGTTTACCTAATATGGCGAGACTGTGGAGTCGTGTATTTATGCCTATTAGCTTGGGCCACATGCTTTCTCGCCAGTGTCTACCTTCCACTGACCCAGAGCCTCGCTCTGGATATGACCCAGTTTACCTAATATGGCGAGACTGTGGAGTCGTGTATTAAATTTCATTAGCCTTAAAACTTATGGCTGTTATGTCTGTATACTGGACCCCTGCTGACATAACAGGGGTAGTTTAGAAATTAGCTATGCCATACGAAAAATTTCAGTTCGGATCAATCAGCGGCGAGAAAAATGCCTTCTGTCACAAAATCTTCACTGACCACCCTTCATTGATACACAAGTCCACGGTCCCGTGACTGAGTGACCTACTTTCGAGTGGAATGTAAACAAAGCCCCGTGACGCGCTCTCTGGCTCAGGTTGAAGAACCAAGGACTAACATGCTGCTGTTCTAACCCGTGGAAAAGATCGAAAATCTTGATATAAGTAAATTCTACTGGGGCCCCGAGACTGAATACATCTGTTCTTCTCGCTATTGCCGTGCAATATAGGCCTAAACGCAGCTGCAAAAACAAGAGCTGAGGTGGCCGAGTGGATTAGGGCGCTTGCATTTACTGCTGGCAATTTGGTGCCAAAGTCTGAGAGCACAGGTTCGAACCCCCACGGGGTCGACCCATCCAGCACTAGTTTCTGTGCTTTACCAAGAAAGTCTCATCCTAAAAATGATTGATTAATAATCGAATCTACTTATAAACAATGTTTTATTAAAATGATAAGTTGACCCAGTCATAGATTACATCCCAAAGCCTATAGTCTCTAGTTTCTTATTTTTACTTATTTTCATTAAACTTAAATTGACATGATTCCGCGCCCATTTATGTTTTTAAGATACTGTTAACAAGATATGTATGATTTAGTAAAAAATTGTAACAAAGTTATAATTAAGAAACAACGATTTTGATAATTATCTGTTTAATATTTTATGACTTCCGATAAATTGACATGAATTCAGAGAATACCCCAGAGTTTCAGTGACGACAAAATAGACATTGTATGAAGATATTTTAATACATACGATATATATGATAATATTCTCATTTATTTCTTTCAGTTTTATTCAGCAATTTTAATATCCCGGTTATATTATCAACTCTATTTATTTATCATTATGTGATAATTATTAACTTAAAATACTTTAATCAAGCCAAATTATAGAAAATAAGGGGGAAAAATACGAAAATGTGCATTTCGTCAATATTTGAACTTTGTTACACATTCGTACGAAGTCATAGAACAGGATTATACAGGAAGGGGGAATGTCCGCATGGGGTAATGTCTGAAGGTGAAAATATCCTCAGGGGAAATGTCCGTGCACCCTTATTTAAAGTGCCAAACTTTATCAAGCTAAAACAATTTCGTTCTTCCTTTCACTCTCTCTACCATGAAACGCATATACTGAAATTTATTTACGATTTATGTCATCGTGCCAATTGACATTTGTTTTGGTAATGTCCTAGTTACCCCACTCTCCTTAAGCCTCGATCACATGCACATGTGTACACACTAGTGTAAATTTGCACACTGGGCAAAATAAAATACGTGTGTGTAAACTCAGTATATAAACGCAACTGCACACGTGTGTATATTTGCATGGAGTCTTAAATGTGCATCTGCTCGGAAGGTTGCGCAAAACTATATTTACACATGTGTAAATTTGCACTATATGCAAATCTGGTCATGTGAATTCATAGCATATATTTGGAATAAAACAGAGATAATAGTGTTCAATCAATTGTTGGAAAAAAATGTTCAGTGGAACATTTATGCCTCATATCTCCCTAAACTATCACCATCAAACAAACATTTTTTTTATGACATGGAATTTTTGGTTGTGCTTCTGTTTGGGGCATGGTAACATTTGAACTTTGAAATGTGACAGAAGTATCAACAGGCTTCATTAGGCTTACATGAGTAAGCCACCTGTAACATTTGATGAAGGTAACTTGAATTATCGTGCATAAAATGCTTAATTCCGTTTAATTCAAGATGACCTTGACTTTTGACCTTTGAATTGATAGGTTCCATTATGGTTTGCGCCTTGCTTTACTTATATCTTTTTAACCCATATGAACGCTTAGCAAATTATACATTTACACGGGTAAGTAAATATGCACACATGCAAATAAATACACACGAGTAAATTTTGTGCACGTGTTTGGGGCATTAGTTCGCATTGTCGTTGCGCTCATATCTTTCGGCATTCATATCATCCAAGCAACAGGCTCTACGCTGGACGGTAGGCCTATCCCAAGGTAAACTCATCAAGCTCCTCCTTTTAGCTTGAGTCTTTGATTATAATTTTGTCATGAACATGCTCATATGTGCCTTAAGAATACTGATCAGCGATACGGATTTGATATTTTTGGAACATCATGATGTCTTGTCGGCATCATTGAAAACTGTTGACCGCTTCTCTCTTGCAGGAAACTAGCCTACGTTTATGTGTACTATGATTGTCCTTTTGAATTTGGTGTTAATACTGTTATATGGAATATGGAATAGGTCTTTGGATTATAGACGCGAATATTCTCTAATGGACGATGGGTGAATTATGAATGACGGACTAGACGCTTGTAATTCACTCGTTTCCTTAATTCCGTCACATAAACCCCGACGATATGCACATGTAAACACACCATGTAAATTTGCACACTGTGCAAAATAAAATTAGCGAATTCAGCATGTAAACGTAACTGCGCACATGTGTATATTCACATGAAGAGTAAATTTGCATATTCTCTGGAGACTGTGCAAAAGTATACTTACAAATATGTATACGCAAATCGGGACATGTTGACTTACATTAAATATGCAGAGCAATGCATTTTGAGTAAAACAGAGAAAATACTTTTCAATTAATTGCTGAAAAAAGTTCAGTGGAACATTTATGCCCCATATCCCCATAAATTATTATCGTCAAACAATTTGTTTTGTAACATGGAAACTTTGACCGTACTTCCTTTTGGGTTATGGCAACATTTGACCTTTCGTATTGTGGTTGTAATCTCAATAGGCTTCATTTGATTTACAAGAGTAAGTCACCTGTGAAATATTACGAATGTAACTTATTGTGCATAAAATGCTTATTTTAAATGTTTAATCCATGGTGACCTTGGCTTCTGACCTTTGAACTCAAAAGGCTCAGATATGGTTCAGTTTGCGTCTTGTTTTACTTATATCTTGCTATACTCATGTGAACGCTTAGCAAATAATACATTTACACGCATACGTAAATATGCTCATGTGCAAATAAGCACACATGGGTAAATTGTGTGCGTGTGTTTGGGGCTCATTATTTATACGGTCTAAGTTGGGTCACACAAGATGAGCAGCTGTCCTTGGTCAAACGGTTGATGTTTTAATTTTTATTGTTTCTGATTCTGTATCCAAGTTAACAAGAGCCTCCTGATGGGCTTGAATGAAGGTTTATTGACCCCCTGTATCATCAGTATGGCTGGCTGCAGGTATAACAGCTGGATACTGAATGCGGAATCTGACGTCTAGTATTGCGGACGTGTTATCTGTTTTTCTCACCATCTTTGTTCAACAAAAAACTCTCAGTTCAATATGTAACGCATTGGGGCAAGTCTATCCCTACCTATATTCATTGCTTTGTCCATGTCCGCATCAAATCATTTCAAGTGAAATTGACCTTTCTGTTAACTTTCCAGGAATAGCTGATTTCGTATTGAATAGAGCATTATTAAATAATAGATTCCCGTTACGATCGTACCGGACGTGAGGCACCCCGAAGGTCGGACAAATAAAACTCGCCCATATTTACCAACGGCGAATACCTTCCCCTGAACATTTGATGTTTTCCGCATGTTGTTCGGTTGCACACCGACTGTCGTCCGCTTGTACTCCATCTGTTGTCTTGTGTTACTGGTATGGACCGACTGTTGTCCGGTCATACATCGATTGTTGTACGGCTGTTGTCTTATCGTCCCTGATGTTTGTTGGTTGAATTCTACTCCACACTGAGATTTGGTCATGATAGGTGGTATTTCTTTTGAAGCAAAAGAAAGATAATGATAGCTTTACTACAAATAGGTCCTGCAATTGGAGATAAATTGACAAGAATAAGGTGTGTGTTAGAAGCATCTGGCAGTGTACAAAGAAAGTTCCGAACCCTTTATATCAAGCGTATATGTAGATGTTTACCCACCTGACATCGTGTACGTACTGGTCGGGTGATGAAAATTTTCTTGCGCCTCTCTTTGTGTGGCGTTTCCGTCTGTATGAAACATGAAGGTGTTGATTTCATTCCAGCTTGGTTTAGGAAGTAATGCGGGTTTACCGGAGTCGTTTGTTCTCCTGAAAGACAACTGCAATGTGTAAGCTATCCAGAAAGATACAATAACATTATATAGTCATTATTGAAGTTGGGTTAGGGTTACTTACTGGAAGGCGTGAAGAAAGTTTTCTTTCGTTGAGTTTTATTCGGTCTCTTGTGAAGCCGTCAAAAGTGACATGGACATTTTTTACCCCCCCCCCCCACCGTTATTAACTAGTTATAACGATTTATCATTTCGTTGCAAGCGTCTGGTCCGTCGTTCATAGTTCAACCGTCGTCCATTAACACTATCCGCGTCCATATTACAACAGCATTAGCACCAAATTAAAAAAGACAGCACCAATTTCAAAAGACAATCATATGGTACATAAAATAGGCTAGTTTCATGCAAGCATGCGATATGTGTCGCCGAATTAGAGAAACTTTGAATGGAGGCGCTTGGTGGTGTAACCCTGTTTTATAAGTTTCTGCTTTAATGTTTTGTGACGTTGATTCGAATCATCACATTTAACACATGATCTAGCGAATGCTACTAGGCGAGATATATACGCCATATGCAGGTTCCACTGGAATCTTACTGTCCAGAAAGGGATAGTTTACGATGTCGAAATTGTAATCATCTCTTTTGTCATAAAATCGACGAGAGAGAATGCCCGCTTCTTTTTTTATAGACATATAGGTCTAAATTTGATGTGCCGTTAGGGCTATCTGTAGTTTCCTTCAAATACATTGAAGGTGGATATATATCCTTCACTGCGTCAATGAAGGACGATAGCGATTATCCACAGCGAGAAAATCGTCTGTATAGCGTCTATACTTGGCACACTATATTTTTGATTCAAGCATTGCCAGACACGTCGCAGTGATCTTACATTCTAAATATAAGACATTTCGTGGACGATTTTTTGTACAGATTTTTCATTTTTCTTAAGCTGTGTAGTTCTCTTCGCTGAAATTGACTAAAATGTAGTACATATATTATGCCAGTTATCATCAGTTCAAATTAGTCTAGAGGGTTTAAAGATAGGACAAAGTGAAAATATACAACCCAGTAGCTGATCAGCTGAAGTCATGGATCAGTGAACAGACAGACTCTTCTGTTCTCTCAATAATGAAATACGATCACCTTGCTGGAAGTTACTCGGAGTTGTGGGTGCATGAGGAAGTTTCGAAAATTATATATTGGTGGCGAGATCGGGGGTTTACCAGCAAGACCAACTGTGAATAAGTCTATACTGAGAGTATAAGGTCGATTTCAGATTGAAGTTTTTTAGTTAGAGTGTTCATTTCGATACCATCTGAAAGATAAAAAATAAGTTGAAGGAGTTTGAGTATGGGTTTATTTCATTTAATTAAGAAATGTTTAGTTCGATATTTTAATTATTTTCTATAAATAATGAATGAATTGATGCCTGAAAGAAATACTCGATTGTGGTGAGCGGTTCTTATTAGTTATTTGATTTTGTAAAAGATTGAATTGAATTTAATCAAATCTGGACTTGATTTAGTGATTCCTAAACATAGTTTAATGTGCTTGGTTTAAAAAGATTACTGTTTTGAAGCTTCAAAATCTCGATTTTTGTTGTCTTATACCAGAGTACACAGTCAAACCTACAAGTTGGGGGAATAATAATTTATGAAAATAAGTGCATTGTAGTAAAACAACATGACTTTTTAAAATTCAAGCCATTCGTGATGCAGTAGTGCTGATTCGTTTTTGGTCGTTTTCTCCGTTTAGTTTTTCGCCAAAAAGTGGGTTTTCTCGTTCTAATTTCTCTTTTGTTATTTGATGTACAAACATGAACTTTGGACACAATATTCCAATCATGTGGATCTTCAAAGGTTGCCTCAAATTTGATAGGTTCTGCCCTGTTCAGGAATTATTTAAGATTTAGTGGAGATGGGTCGAGTTTTTGCACGACGATTAAATAACTTCTAGGCCCTAACTAAAAAACCGAGGCAACCTATTTTTATTCAAATGATAAAGTTCATTATTCTAAAAAAGCAACTTTGTTTGATGAAAACTGAGAGAGTTATTAGCGCATGATTTTGGGGACTATACTTTTCTAAATGACATGATTCATCTTTAAATAAATGGATTCTTGTAATAAATTTGAAAAAGTTACTTATTTATCTAAATTCCTTGAATCAAGGGCTTTCAGAAAATGTATAGTTTGTATGGATACAAAAAAGCACTGCCCAGTAATTAAGCAAAATTGGGATACGTACATGTACGCAACTGGGACCCGATACAGTAAACTTAAGGCCAGTTTGTGCCAGTACCTCTGATTCGACCGAGTCTAACATACCCAAAGATGACTATCAACCGCTATGTGATGGATAACGAGTAGCTTTTACAATCAAAGCTGAGCTATGGAAGTGTCTTTGAGCTAAAGTTCAACACAAGTGTCTCATAAATGCCACCTTTCTAAATCCAGTGTAAAAAGACTGTAATATGTAACCAAATTATAATGATTCAGAGCACAGTCTGTATTTTACATCTGAACTTTGCTGTCGCACTGATACTATATCATTAGAATAATTATGTATTACAGTATATTGATTGTATTTTTAGTAGTTATTAAGGATCGATGCGCGTACTAACCCTTTCATGGCAAACCAGCTGCCCTTCTTGTGATTGTCGACATCAGTAACCAGAACAAACTCTCCCCTGTGAGGAAGTCGCTCTCTCTCAATAGCTGTTTCCTCATTACAATTACAACTGAAAATTCAAATATAAAACTAGTTTCACGAATACTATATATGTAATATCAGAAGCAAATGAACTAGTTTTCTGCTTCTGGTAAGAGATACGCGCAATTCATCACAACAAACTTGAACACCATCAAATCTATATACCAAATGATATGGAATATACCACATCGCGTGTTCAGTGAAAAATTAGTACCGGTACAACGAATTATAAATTAATTGGCAGAATGTGGCACACATGATGAAATAGTCTATCCCCCAAACTGGCTACGGTACGAAGAAGAGTCAAGTATAAGATGAACGCATTACCTTATGTGTAAATGACTGTGAAGAGCCGCTGAAACGGGAAGCAGAAAAGATAACAAATTGCGAATATAACTGAATTGGATTGTAACCGTTTTTAGCGGCATGACGTATTAATTTATGGACTTTCAAATCAAAACAATTTAAACGAATGTTCACAATACGTATATTATAAAAAAATCACCCATCCTTAGAGCGCTATGTCAGTGCGGTGCACAGTCAAAGTAATGGTAATAACTATCTCAAAAATGGCGACGACAACCTCACCAATAAATGATGATGACCTGAAATCTACACTCACAGCTTAATGCCATTTATTGGTGATGACCAGCTACCTTCGCCCATAAGTGGTGAAGAACTCACCTCCTCACCCTTTGTGATCACCATTAAATGGTGAGGACAAGGCCTGGTCACCAATTATTGGTGATCGGCCATCACCATTTTCTTACTGTATTTATTCGAATTTTATATTAATCACAAACACTAAAATTGTGATCTGTGCTGAAGAATAAAGCATGTCGCGTCTGCGAAAAGAAAAATAAAAAGGAGTCGCGATAAAGATCGTAAAACTCACTTGACCCATTGAGTTGTTCTGTACATACAGGAATAAACTGGGATGAGGATCTTGTTGATTTGACGGGATCGGAATCCTGGAATATTGAAAAAAAAAATCGGAATGCCCTAAATTCTGTGGTGACAGAAGTGGATGAGAGTTGTTCAGTGGAAAGTCGTGAGTATAGGAACTCGAGAACGTGGTATGGAAATTCCATCGAATTTAGGGCGCAAGCAAAATGATTCTTTTTCTTAGTAACCACAAAAAATGCCATTGTGTCGACGGAAGGCCATTGTGTCGGCGGAATTTCATTGTGTCCGAACGAAGTTTTTATTAAGGGGTTTGTTACCTCTCTTTTGCCCCGCGATATATCCCACAAAACAGACATTTTATACGAATGAGCATTCATGTCCATTGAGAATGAATCATGAACCTAGAATATCTATTTAACAGACTGCGATTCAGACTGCGGTTCAGATCAACGCCCCCTGGCGACGTAGAGACAAACTATTTGATTTATGTATCAAATAAGAAGACTTAATTCGTTATGGAAGTGCTCTTGTTAGATATGTCTATTAGATGCAAATACTTGCTGGTCCCTCGATTCTAACTTTGAACAGCTAACCGCTAACTGGGAACCACAGTTTGACATATCGGGCATTCAAAACTGTCATATGTAGCTAAAATCTCACCTATCCGACGGAAAAACTCAAATTTGAGATTTATCCTATGTTTTAACATGCCATTTTGGCACTTACCGCTATTGCCAGAAATTGGTATGGTGAAGGATCCCCTTTTTTTGCTAATTTCAATGAGTAATACATGCGGTATAAATATGAGCAAAGAAATTGAATGTTCACCGTATTAATATGTTTTTCTAAGATTGCATGTTGAGTGCACATTTTTACTGAACTATATAAATTTCCCATTGAAATCCATGTTATTTCTTAGATTCTTCATTCATACGAAACTGATTTATATAAGAAACTACATGGTCAAAATATATGATTTTTTTATGTGATGTTTTTTCAAAAGAAGTCTATTATTTATTAGAAATTGTGAGTATCCGTGTTAGTATAAAAGAATAACAAAATGTGGCACCTTCAAGACTAACTAAGTTTAACGGTCACGAGCTGGGTAGATACTTCATGTTGGAAGCTATTGTCTGAGTCTTTGTTCAGCTGAAAAGGCTCAAGTCTAGACACATTGTTGTCCCTAGACTTGGCTATTGTATGCATTGTCTCGTGTTTCTTACATGGAGTATGAACCACGAGCTTTCGCAGATAGCGGATATCTGCTTCGTTAGGTGAAGTTAATATATAATATCTATTATTTATGTGGCTTTATCATCAACTTTTGCATCTGAAAGGTAACGAAACCTCTTAATATGGAATTAGTAATATTTCAAATTGTTTTTTTTGTTGTTACTACTTTCCAGAATCTACATTGCTTTGCCAGTTGACAGTCGGAATACACCTGAATACACAAGTCACAAATATTCAAAGAGAATCTTGATGATAGTTTAACCCTGCAAATTGACAAGTCAAATTGTGATAGAACAAAACCATATTGATGATATTTTAACCCTGCAAATTGATACGTCAAATTGTGATACAACAAAACCATCTTTGTACATATATGGCGCTGACAATTGGCTACCGGTACCATAATACGTACCCTTCTTACCGGGCTGCCATAGACCAGCTGAGTAATCCATTCATGCTTAGACGTGTTGGGGAACTCGTCGTAACATACAGCCCTCTGTAAGGACAGAATTCATCATAGAACTTAGACTGAAATTTTCTAGATTGTACATACGATAAAATCAATCATAGAGACACTCATATGAATTTGATTACTTCATTCAGAAAGCCTGTGAGTTTGAGTGAAAGTAACGAAATACTATTACGACAGCTCCCTGATGTATGTGGGCTCTGATGCCTGTATTTTGCTCACAAGGGATGTGAATGCCGGCGTGAAGGCTGAGAATGTACGGTAGGGAGAGAGAGAGAAAATCAAGGGTTAATGTCGCGTTCAGCAATATTTCAGCTATATAGCGACGAACAAACAAAATTCTAAGTGTTCAACTTAGTAATCCAACACATTAAAACATACAGACATTAAAACAGCTACGACATGTTTTTCCACATCAGGGATACTTGTCCATCCTTATTTGCAATAGGAAAGGATGTGAGAACATTAGACTCAGGGTCTGTTTTCAGGAACTTCAGTTGAATGTTTTTGAATGGGTGTATTTTCTTTGACTTTTTGGATCGCAGGTGAAAGATTGGTGACGAGGGCTGTTATCTCTAATAGCTGGTCAGTCTTAGGGTTCATAGGATTTTCTCCTTGATTTGCACTTCTTTGTATTTTGGTGGGACCGGCTTGGATTATGCATAGTGCACAGATGTAATTTATCTTGTTTCTGCAGAAACTTTCTCTGGGTTTAACACTAAATTTGGCGCATTCGAGGTTCCACCGGGAACAAATCGTACCGGAACATATGAGAGTCATAGCCAGACAAAGAACTGCACCATCATTAGCCTAGTCCAAACTGCCCTGAGATAGGCAGGTTACCGCAGAGCTACCTGTCGAAAAGAAAGCCATCCTCACTTTGTCAAGTGAATTGTGCGCCCGATTCGTAATGTCGTTCCTTGGATTATGCAAAGATTAATGATAGGACATAAGTGTTGTAGCAGTGGTAGATTTTCGATGCATGTAGATTGTGAATCAAGGCTTAACAATATAAGCAATCCTTTGGAAATTCACGTATAGTCGGAACAATATTAATAGAAAAGCTTTTGTTGGTCCATTGCGGGGTCAGCAGTAAACTTCATGTATATATATATAGCACATAAACTAGTCTGAAGTTGTCTGCTGTAAAAACACGCTATTGATGAAACCCAGGCCGAATGATAAATCCAAGTTGAAACGAATTTTGACTATCACCCAATGAAGGTTTATTTGGGATTCTTCACTAAGAGTCCATATAGTGTTACACAGATTTATCTGGTTAAAATAAAACGGAAGCTCGTCTTATTAAGAGATGTGTATAAAAACTAGTGAACGAAACGAATACCATCGATCTGTACGCGGTCTACAGTTGGAAAGCCTGATGAATTGCCTTCCAAACAAAACAAAGGCAGATGGCTCAATTATCATCTTCGTCTGATAAAACACTTTCTCTTCGTCATTGCCTCACGATTTGAGTACAACGTTGTTGACATTTTGACCGAATCACCAGTAGCCATGGCAGTATATATGCAACATTCATGAACGCAACAAATCACTTCTCGTGTTATCAACTGTCACAGTGAAATGGGATCAGCGCAATTCGAGATGGATGAAATGTTTCTGTCCTTGCGTATTTTATTATATCTATTCATAATTGTACGGCAATTGCATCCCAAAGCAAGAGGAAGTATTTATATACAAAGGTCATAAAGACGACATATCCACTTTCAATTGTTTTGAAAGAAAATGCGGATAGTCCAGATAGAACAGATGGATTCCCAAATCTATCACATACGATTAAAATTTCGACATGCATATAAATATTTGCTTGTTTGAAAGGACAGTGATATTCCAGGCCGGACGTACATATGGAATGTACATATAACGCATGCAAGCATTTGACTTCAATCATCTATGACATACATAATTTTGCTTGTGTTGGTATGTATTTTTTAATGCATGCCTGTTCTGATGTTTGATATCAGTTTTGTTTTATAAAATGAAGTTTTTCGATTATGGCCGCAGAAAATCTTCATGAACGACGGATGACTACTGAATGACAGATCTCCTGCTAGTTCAGGATATGGTATTTTCGTCCTTTTGAAATATTCGCGTAGATCAATCCGTCAAACTGTGTTAACGCATTTCTTGCGGCCACTACTAAACGCGATTATCTAGTAAGCGCGATCTGGCTATGCTGCAATGTTTTGTTATATACTGTACGTTCACGTTTACGGAGACACAGGAGGCAGTGAGAAGAGCTGAAGTTGCTCTGGGCGGGTACTCACATTTTTTTATTTGAATGAGCCAGTGACCTCACCTTTGCATTCACCATCTCCTTAAATTTGGCTTCGTCGTACTTTCTCTGAAGTTCCAATTTTTGTTGGCAGAGTTGAGCGTTTTCTGCGCGCACTCTTTCATACATAAGCTGTAACTCGTTCCTCTGTTCTATGACCTGAAAAAATACAAGTGACAAGAAGTAACACAAATCACTCCGTTGTTTTGCCTGGAAATACGAATCCCTGCAAGGTGTGTTCCGAATTAAACAACTGACAAAGATCGAAACACTCGTCCCACCCAGACGTATGGCCTGAGACAGAGATATAACAAAAAATGCTTCTGCTGTGCCTGGAAGGCATGTGGTCTCGAGTGGTCTAATATCCCCATCACTACATAATTGTGACACAATACATAATTGTGATCGTTGCCTCAGTGCATCCTCTTGTCGTTATTTCGATTCCTGTTGCTGACTAATATTTGCATCGCTGCATGACCATGGCCTGCTAAATTGATTACAAAATCTACCACTCACCCTGTTTTTTTCATCCAGTAGCTGCATCGTCTGCTGCCAGGTTCTTTCAACGACATTCTTCAATGTTTCCAACATTCTTTCCTGTGTCGCCTAGAAATCATAACAATTACAAAAGATGACCCGGTCAAATGAAAACCACTATGGAAATGTTTTTGTACATAAATGTGCCTGTATTTAACTGATTTCTCTTCGTCTAATTCATTACAATAAAGAAACGCTAGAAAACCACCCACTTCAAGAACGGAAAGATGAATATATGCTGATACTGGGATATGGAAATATGGGCTACAAGGTGACATATTTATGGTGATTTTAAAAAAGATGCGATATACTGCATGTAAATAACGGCTGCAATGATATTAATGTTTAAAGTGCAAATATGTGATTGAGGGAATTATGCCGAGAAAGGATATACAAAGACGAATTACGAATTCAACTGGTCCATTCACTGCCAATATAATAAGTCTAAACATGGTAATAGGACTTTGTTAATGCAGGCGCGTTCAAAAACCGATCCATTGAAAGCCCATTCCTTCTCATTCACCAAACGCTATATAGACGATCTTCTCTCTGTGGATAATCGCTATATAAATGACGCAGTGAATAATATATACCCACCTTCACTGGATTTGAAGGAAACTACAGATAGCCCTACAGGCACATCATATTTAGATCTATATCTCTATAAAAATGAAGCGGGCATTCTCTCTCGTCGACTTTATGACATAAGAGATGATTACAATTTCGACATCGTAAACTATCCCTTTCTGGGCAGTAATATTCCAGTGGGACCTGCGTATGACGTATACATATCTCGCCTAGTAGCATTTGCTAGATCCTGTGCTAAATGTGGCGATTTTAATCAACGTCACAAAACATTGTTGCAGATACACATCGCATGCTGATAGCAAAATACGAACGTAGCGTGCAAGATCTATGGCGTTACGTTTCGTAACTTGTGTCTAATTCCGCTTAACCCGGGGCTAGGGGCCGTATGAACCCATGTACTTCAAGATCCTCGTGGTGCTCATATGAACAGTGACAATCAAAGCGTGACTGAGATAAATCATTCTCTAGACGACGACTTCACAACGATTATTATGGATTAAGAATACTGATCAGCGATACGGATTCTATGTTTTTGGAACATCATGATGCCTTGTCGGCATCATTGAAAACTGTTGACCGCTTCTCTCTTGGTGAAAACTAGCCTATGTTTAAATATACTATGATTGTCTTTTTGAATTTGGTGCTAATAATGTTATATGGAATATGGAATTGGTCTTTGGATTATAGACGCGGATATTCTTTAATGGACGACGGCTGAATTATGAATGACGGACTAGACGCTTGTAATTTTGGATTTATATCCGTTACGTCGATGACGAATTTTATCAACTAAACTCAATGATTTTAATATATCCAGAACAAGCTGATATCTTTCCAGTCATACGAAACGTAGCGCCAGATATCGTCATGGTAATGAGTGGGAAGTTCGGAAAGAATCCAGCAAACATCTTTGGTGAGTTGGGTTCACAAGACAAGGTATAGCCGATGGAATTAGTTTTTTTCGCCGATCAAGGGTGATAACTCAGGAGAATACGTTCGAGCGGGTCGAAAAGCTCACATTGACCTCTTCACATGGTGGCGATAATGTGTGGCAAATTTTGAAATAATTCAGCAAAACCTCTTTAACGAGTTGCATTCACAAGAAAAGGTAGCCGATGGAGGTAGTTTTTTCGACGATCAAGTGGCATAAATCGAGACGAAAGAGTCACATGCACATCTTCACATGTTGCTGATGTGTGGCTTTGGAAAGAATCCAGCGAAACCTCTATGACGAGTTGTGTTCACAAGAGGGGGTAGTAGATGGCAGTGGTTCTTTTCGATGATCAGGAGGCATAGCTCAGAAAAACGTCAGATCCTGTCGACAAGGACTTCTTCACTTAGTGTCTATAATGTATGGTAAATTTCTAATGAATCGAACAAAATCTCTTTGAAGAGTTGCGTTCGCAAAAAATGTAGCTGATGGAATTAGTTTTTCGACCATCAGGGGTCTTAGCTCAGGAGAATTCGTTGAATCGTGTCAAAAAGGTCACAAGGTCAAAAGGTGACGAGTTACGTTCACAAGAAAAGGTAGCTGATGGAAGCACATTGTGACGATGTGTGGCAAATTTGGAAAAAAATCAGCAAAAACCCAATGTCGAATTGCGTTCGCATGAAAAGATAACTGATGAAAGTAGTTTTGCAGCGATCATAATTCGAGAGAAAACGTCGGATTGTGGCCAAAAGGTCGCGTGCACCTCTTCACCTGATGACGATAATGTGTGGCAAATTTTGAAAGAAAATTCAGCGTAATCTCTCACGAGTTGCGTCTACAAGCAAAGGTAGCTGATGGAAGCAGTTTTTCTTGCTCAACGGGTTTTACTCAGAAGAAAGGGTCGATCGGGACGAAAAGTTCACCTCCATTTCCTCACATGGTGGCGATAATATGTGGCAAATTTTGAAAGAATTCAGCAAAACCTCTTTGACGAGTTGCGTTCAGGAGAGAGAGCGAGAGAGAGAGAATTAAGTTTTAAGGTCGCGTTTAGCAATATTTCAGCTTTTTAGCGACGATCAAACAAAATTATATGTATTCAAGTTAATAACCTAGTAACCCAACATATTAAAACATACCCACATTAAAACGTATGCAACAAACCGATTTCTCTCAAATAACCTAAGATACAGTCTTCCTTCATCCGACCATAAAGATCTTCTAAAGTAGTTGCTTAATAAAAAGAATCTCTTATAAACTTAAAATCTATACAGTCGATAAGAATATGTTTCACTGTGAGATCTCTGTGGCATTGAATACACATCGTGACTCTTTTTGAGTAAATGTTCCTGAGTTAATCCTGTCTGGCCGACTCTACATCGCCTGATGATGGCTTGATCGAACAGTTTCTGGCTGTTCAGATGAGCATAGCCTACATTTATTTCGAACTCATGAAGTTTGTTATTATTCACAGCATCCCATAAAGACTGAAACAGTTTAGGGTCTGAAATCGCTATATGGGATTCCAACAGGATCATCCTCACAAGAAAAGGTAATTGATGGAAGTATTTTTTTTTTCGACGATCAAGAGAAATCTCAGGAGAAAACATTGGATCGGGACGAAAAGTTCGTGTACACATCTTCAAATGTTGACGACAATGTGAAAGAAATTTTGAAAGAATCCATTATAACCTCTGACGAGTTGCGCTCACAAGAAAAGGTAGCAGATGGAAGTAAGTTTTCAACGATCAAGGGTCACAACTCAGGGGAAAATGTTGAATCTGGTCGAAAAGGTCAAATGCACATCGTCACCTGGTGACGCTAATGTGTGGCAAATTTGGAAGTATTCCAGCAAAACCTCTGACGAGTTGCGTTCACAAGAAAAGGTAACTGATGGAATTTTTTTCTTCGACGATCAAGAGGCAGAACTCGGGAG